>JAXGGA010005893.1:0-74184 GCA_038373865.1 Uloborus plumipes
AGGAAAAAAATTGGCCACGTTGTGTTTGGGAAACAAATGAGATTAGTGAATCTTTCATAAACATTGAAATTGAGTCCTTAAGCGATGATTTTCGTGCTCTCAATTTCAACTATCTGTCAATGCTGAAGGTGATAAAAAATGATTCAGTGGAATCAGATCTTGGAAGATTTTGCACGTATTTCGTGTAAACGTATCTTTCACTAAGAGTATTTTATATACACTAACTGACCCGTGAGCTGCATTCTCACTCGATAAAAGGAATTCAAAAGCCAGGGTGGAAAAGTAATTTTTTGAACAATTGCCAAAAATGTGACATATTTGTTTATATGTCCCACCGCTGATAGCGGTGAAAAAAACTTTAAAATAATAATCTTACTTTTGACATTTGATACAGTACATAGAAGTTATTGTGAACCCTCAGAAAACACTTTTGAAGAATAATAAAGACGATATCGCAATTTACTTCTTTAAAATAAACGGTTTTTATCCGTGATTTTAGAACAAAATAACTGTGTTTTCGAATTCTGCCCTCGAGAAGTTAAGATTATATATTCATTCAAAAACTGCATTTTTGACCAATGAGAGGATCAATCCTATGACACTTTCGCTATCCGGAAAAACTATAAATTTATTCTAATCGATCATTATATCTTGTTGAAGTATTTTTTAAAAGTTATACTGCGATTTATAATCTTAATACTAATGTCTCGTTTTCTGATTTTAGCACCAAAGAAAAGTCCATTATCCTGCAATTAGTGTCGATTATATATTCATGACGTTTTTTTTTATTGGAATATTGCTGAAGGAAATAAGTCACCAAATGGATGTTTTTCGGTCTATGAGGATTAGAACTTCGCACTACCAGCAAGATGCTCTAATAAACTGAGGCAATTTGTCTTCATTTATCCTTTTTTCAAAATGTATATTTGAAAACAATTTCGTAGTTTAACCCTTTAACTGTGATATTTCAGAAAAATGGAAGATTTTTTTAAACTGTCTAATCTTGTTCTTTACACTATTATAAAAGTTAGAAAATGTTTTTTTGTTACGGAAATGAAATTTAAAATACAATAACTACTATATTTATAATTTTACATTTGCATAAAATGCCACAAATTTTAATTAATTAAAGCAAATAAAAAAATAAATAAATCGGGCATTGTGAAAAAAAGAAAATTATTTGCAAAAAATTAACCGAAAAGCAACCAAAACTAAACGAGAAAACAAAACTCTTTTTTTTTCTTCAATCCAAGATTAATTGAGAAGTTGATATCTGATCTGAGTTATCTAGCTGTGCAGTTCACACGCCTACATTCTCCGTCCTCTGACAAAAATTGGAATCGAAGAAAAACTGCCACCAATGTTATCTATTGGGTAAATAGAGAAAATTAAGTATCCTAAAGTAGAAACGAATCCAGAGCGGGCCTCACAAAATAGAAATGTTAATTTTTCTCCTGCCCGAACTCAGTTCGGGCATCACAAATACAGTCGACTCCACTTATTAAAATATCGGTTAAAAGAATATCCCGCTTAATATAATACATTTTCAATGTACCAGACCGTTCTAATGTATTATTTTTATCACGGATAATGGAATATCCCGCTTATTAGAATATTTTTTCGTGAAGGATTGCTATCCCATTAAGCGGACTCGACTGTACTGCAAGTAGTAGTTGCCCGAACTGCATTCGGCGACACTGGCAATGGGTTAAACACTTTTTTTTAATCGTTTATTCTTGTACTTAAAGCTTAGAAAACGTTTGCTTGTGAGAATTAAACCACTTGTCAAGATTAATAAAATGACAAAGCAATATGCATTTTTTTATAATTATGTGTTTGTAAATGAATCGGGAATTCAAAATTAAAAATTTCAAATACAAATTACTGCTAAAAACACGAATTCTTATCCGTCAAAAGAAAAATAAATGGACGGATATCATTAGGCTACCGCAATTCCAGCATCGACCGCCATATTTCCGTCGACTGAACAAATCTCGACCGAAATCAGGATTTCCTTTTGATGAATGACTGGATCTGTTTACTTCGTGTCAGACTTGGGACTCAGTTCCCTTTCGATATGGATTTATGGGAGGAATCCAGGTTAGAGAAAGGAAGTAATTTATTTTCAATGCAGGATTGAATAAAGGATTCTTCGACCACAAATCCGGCAGCTCCAATCCTGGTCCGAAATAAATTCTTCCTTTGTGAGACATTGCCTGTGGTAGTTTTATACTTCAGTGCCTTATTGGAACCCAATCCAATATGTCTTAACAATGAAGAGAAAAGACTCAAAAAAGCTGTAACTGTGCGACAGATTCGACAATAATGATTCTCAGTATTTTTGGTTGTCAGTTTCGTTTAGTTTTAAGTAAAAGTAGTTAGTGAAAAATGTGAGTAGGCATCCCTCCATAAAGTAGATTTTGTTTGAAGTCTGAAATACGCCCTGTTTATCACTTTTTGTTGTAGTGCTCTTCTGAAAAGTTGAACTGTGATTTTGACAAAGTTTACCTCTTTTGGGTAACAGGAAGGATATTTGGAGTCCAGTAACAAGTTATTTTTTCACTGGACTCCATAAAAAGAAGTAAGCATTGTCAATGCCTTTATTTAACTTATCAGAAGAGCATTATATTTCTATAAGGGAGTGTTGTAGTGAGATGGGTTGATTAGTGTGAACTCTGACTTTGGTATTATTAAAATAAGAAACTGGAGGTCCAAGGCAAAGTGGAGGTCAGCAGGATTGATCTCCTAAAGAAGGCAAAGGCCCACACGGGCTATGGTGCCCTTTATGATGTCAAATGATTCATGTTATAGAAGGAAGAAGGCGCCCTTCTCTATCCTGTTTGGTTTATTATTGCAAAAACAATGTAAAATGAATGTAAATTGGTTGCACATCACCTTTACTTCTAAAATATGTCTGCCTTTAATATTAAGGCTAGCTAAGAAATGTAGACTTCTTTTTTCCTATAAAAAATCCATCAACCATAACATCAAAGTTACGGAAAACTGAGCCCCCCCCCCCTCAATATTTTATAAATACAGCCTAAATCCAAATGGAAGGTGAAAAGTTTGCCCATGAATATATGCAGCAAATATGTTCATAAAAAGTAAAATGCTCGCATTAAATTTCAAAGTTAAAAAAATAGTATTTGGAATATGCAAAAAAAAAAAAAAAAAGAACAGTAAAATCTCTATCTCTCTCTCCCCCCTCCCATATCCATTAGAAAGAATGCAGATTAGAACGAGTGACTTAGCTTCTTACTGCGTTAGTGAAAATTTCCGACTGAAAACGTAACAAGAAACTAAGCTGCAAACTCGTGACCGAATTCCCAAAAACACCCACTCGTCATTAGTGATGTGCAAAAACTACTAAATGCTGCTGGATAGTTATGTGTTTTTCTTCACCCAACGATGGTGATAAAGATTAGTCTATTCGAATTTATTTACGCGTCACTAAAACCTAAATGCTGTCTTTGGAAGAGAAGTAAAAGTCTTCTTTACTTTCGGAACGTTTAAATTCTGCAGGAAAGAGGACATTTTTCTCATCCACCGCGTTTTAGTTTGAAGGACGATTTTGGTTTTGGAATTTATACGGAGGTAAAGTCGCCGGATGACAGAGGAGTTGTTGCCAACGCGATTATTGTTTTGATAGCGACAATAATAACAAGGAAATTGCATCATACTTGATTTTAACTCATCAGATCGGACTTAACTTGGATGGTGTCCTTAAAAATACACATCCACTACTACTCAGACTGCTTTTCTACTAAACTATCGTCTACATCAAATTGGAATTGATTGTAACAAAACTCGTTATTTTTAAAGTTATTACGTGCAGCTAATACATCAACCGAAAGTGTTGAGCACATCAATTCTTTCTCTTTTGAAAACTACTTTCAAACACCAAAGCTTACGCTAATAAGCGAAGCTTACGAGATTAAAATGAATCAAAAGTTTTTCCTACATTTAATGTCATTTAAAGAGTCACTGACAAATTACTCATAGCTGGAAGATAAGATTGTTAAATACATTACATATTTCCAGAAACTTGTTTTTTTCCTCACATGAAGTACATTTAATTCTCACTCAATTACTTTACATACTATTCAAAACAAAGTGACGGAATATTAAACTATTATGTAAGAATCATTTGCCAAAAAACATGATTTTAAGTTTTTTTATTGTTTTTTTTCTAATATAACACTGCTGTACTCTTATCGAAGTGTTTAATTACCTAAAATAATTAAAACAAGAATTCTCAAAAGCAATACAAATGTTTAAGTAGTTTTAACAGCCTTGAAGAATTATTTGTGATCTGAACCCATTGCTTTGTAGTGAATTTAATGATTTTTTACGAACATCATTAACTTGTTTCTTCCTCTTTCAATCTAGAAATTATCAAATCGTTTCAAGTGATTTTGAATTTTACATGAATGTAATTTCTTTCACGATGCCTCTGTTAGCAAAGTGTTGCAAGTAAACGAGTTTTACCCACAGTTAAATAATGAAGCATTGAAAGTTTAGTTGCAAATATCCACGCATTTGAATAATTGATGTCTTTAACAATTGTTCCATAAAAATATTTCTACTAATTTTTTAAGGGGAAAAATGAAAATTATTTTGCCAGTTTTCACATTTCAGTAGAATAAATACACGATGATAAACCACAATGCTACAAGAAGCAACAAACAGCTTTACAAGATTTCTTTTTTCCTTCCAAGGGGAAAAGAACCAAATACTATATTGCTTTCATGTATTCGCAATAAACTAAAGAAAGTGACAAAGATGAAGAATTAAAATTTTGGAAAATATGCTGAAATAATAATCTAAACGTTTTCAAAAAATACTATCTATGGTT
This sequence comes from Uloborus plumipes, assembly GCA_038373865.1. Classification (NCBI taxonomy): domain Eukaryota; kingdom Metazoa; phylum Arthropoda; class Arachnida; order Araneae; family Uloboridae; genus Uloborus; species Uloborus plumipes. The sequence continues at coordinate 4,856 of JAXGGA010005893.1, forward strand.
GGAGATGAGATTGCAAAATAAATCTGGGAACAACTGCTGGCAATATTAATTCATTGCCATTATTAATTCATTGTCACATTAATTCATTATTATTAATTCATTGCTAAGCTGGATGAGCTGTTTTTTTAAATAAAGCTTACACTTTTGTAAGGGATGTTATTGCTAAATAAGTCGACTAACAACTAGGAGCAATTTTAACTTACTGCTAAGCTGGGATCTTTCCCAATATTAAACCAGGAAGTGGTAAATGTATCTCATTATTCTTACTTGAAGCAAATGAATCCATTTAAATAGCTCGTAAAAATACTTTTTGTTGAAAACACAACTCATTTAATTATATTGCAATAGTCCAAAAAAAGTAAAACAAGGATTTCTATTGCAACGATGTAACTATTTTATTATAATTCTCAGCACGTGTGGCAAGAGTGAGGAAATTTTATCATTCATTTTTTGCAGCTGAAGTTTTGGAGAGAAGCCAAGTATTTTTACAGATGAGAGCTCACAACTCAAAGAATTGAAAGCAAAATTCAGATTCTTATTTTAATAATAAGTTTTTTAACACAACAGATCATCAAGAAATATTCTATTAAAAATTTAAAAACCAAAAATTTACCTTGATAAAAATTCTATTTGGAGGCATATCAGAAATTACATTATTTTTTGTGCGGAGCCTCGTGGCATAGCATTAGTGGTGAAATGGATTTACCGCTGTTGGAAACTGATGATTTTCCAGAAGGCAGCTTTTTGCTTGTGTGGCAACTTTGCTACACTCGCTTAGTCTCCTAGAAACAACTCATTCGGCAATATTATACATTGTTTTGACACTTTAATCAACTTTTAAATAAAGAAAGTCATGAAACTAAATTAATTAGGTAAAAAAAATAAATACCTAATCGTTTTGCAAGTCATTAAACAACTTTAAGATTTCCATAAAATATTCAGTATTCAAAAAATTTAGCTATTACAAATTTTGAAATTTGCAATATTCCGCAGAAGAAATAAATCAAGTCATTAAAATCCATTAAAAGTTCCGTTAAAATGGAAAATCAAATCAAAGAGATAAAAAACATGGCGGCGACGAAATTATACTTGTCTTTTATTTCCAAGCAATAAAATAAATAAGTTCACACAAACACCTATATGCCTCAAAAGTACTCCTTTACTCAGATATCCATATTCAAATGTACTTTTCCCGGACACTGCTGAAAAAATTAGTTGTTTCAAAGTAGAAAACGAAATTAAAATACTTTACCATAATAATTTTTAATAAAAAAAAAGGTTCCTGACAAAAGGGTGCAGCTTAACATTACTATCCTTAAATACAGAAAACTGAATTCAAACATGAAACCCGATTTCTGTAAGGAATTTAAGTGCAGATAAGGTTAAAAAATTGAAAATCGATCGAAATTTTATTGAAAAATTTGAATCACCCACAGTTTGGTCAAGATCGGACAGTTGCAAATTAACAAGAATCTATAACATTATGTGTTTGATTCAGCACGTGTTGCACATAGCTGTTAGTTTGCGGGACAAAAATTTCATTCAAAGTATTAAAAAACCACACTAGAGATTTTCTCAGTGAATTAATAGAGCTTTTTAATTATCAATATTGTTTTTACCCTGTTCGATATCAGTACGATGCCAAGATACGTTTTGTTAAACAAAAAAAAAAAAAAAAAGAAGCATTTTTAAATGACATTAAATTGACTTTATGTTGTGTTTTTTTCATAATAAGGGCATCATAGGAATACACATTTAGGAAAATTTATATCTATTATTGTCCAAGTAATCTTTTACTGAACTGTCCACTTAACACGAAAAAATTGATTTGAACATCAGTACCAAAAGTTTGCTATTTCTGTAGATTTTCGTACGGATGTTCAAATAAATTCTAAAGTACTATATTTGATGCATCCGCACGTTGATAAATGATAATTCAAAGCAAACAGAAACTCAAGTGCCAGTTGTTCAGAGGCTACCTTGAAATAATTCTAAAAAGGGGAATAGCGAGGGTATTTTATCTTATTTACTTTAAAGCGCCATCGTGATAAAGCTCAATTACTTTTATCTTCCTTCTACAAAAAGCTCTTTCCACTTTATTTTTACTTATTTTTTTCAATATACAGTAAAATCTTAAAATATTTAGAGGGAAAAGGAAAATTAAATAGTGATTACTAAGATCATGCGGGTACAGTGGCCGCTGTACCAAGTCACAAATAGGACCTCTGGACATAGAGGTTTAGAAGGGGAACCGAAAAGGCACGTGAAAAAAAAATTTTTTTTTCATTCTGTTTTTCTCTAAGTGCTCCTAAAAAACTCAATGATCCCCCAAATCTGAAATTGCGCCGCCAATTGGAAAATAATAATTAAATAATATCATACGTAACCAATATTAGTAAAAGAAAACAAATTTGCAAATGGGTGGATGTTTTGCTGAGTCTACTGGTATTTCCAAACGCTACTATGTAATCGAGATAGTCCGTTAAGTTTGTAGAGAAAATCTATCGAACAATCTTGCACATAGTTGTATCTAACTATTTATTCAGGTTACTTACTTATTCGAGCTGTACGTATACAACGTCATATATTCCAAGGGCTCAGATTGACTCAGGATTAAATTCTTACTATAAGTTGTTATTCATGGAGATGTAAAAAGTTTTCCTTAGTAAAATATTGAATTGAAAATTGAAAGACGACGTTTTAATTATACTGCTTCAGAAACATGTTTTGATAGCACAAGCTGTAGCAATACTACATGGCAAACGATTAGTGGTATTTCATTCTGAAGAGCCTATGTACCATCTCAAATCAAAAAGTCGTAGGATGTTTTTCATAATTCTATGAATAATCTGTTCCTTAAGCTTTCTTAATTTATTCAAGCTGTGAAACTTATCATTAATTGTGTCAAGCTTTTGCGTAAGGACTGTCAATAATTACACAAATTACAAAGGCTATCAATTAAAAAAACACTAATATCAATTTCAAAAATTATACCAATATCAAATACTATCAATTATTAAAGAAATGACATCAATTATAAATTTTTACAAAAAAACAGAGAATTAACCAATACAACAAGCAAGTTGGAGAAAATATTTTTATGCACTTACGAGGAAAACTGTTGGCAGCTTTTTAAAGTTAGTATATATAAATATATATATATAACTTAATAGATATTCACACGTAATTACAAAATAGACTATTGTGTATGCATATAAATGTTTTCGATTTCTGACATTGTCTCCTTCTACTGAACTTAGATGAAAAATGTAAGAATGTTTTAAGAATCAATATTATATTTCAAATTAAAAACATGCAAAAAGTCATGTAAAAATATTATTTCAATTGCCAGTAACTCAAATTACATTTGAAATTTATTCTTAAAAGTTTAAAAAATCATAATCGTAAAAATTATCGAAAATAAACATCGATTAAAAAGAAAATAAGAAATACTTACATAGCATTTTGATTACCGCTTTCCGAGAGCTTCCGCCACTTCCTCTTATGCTGTTATTTGATTGACGGCTCAAAAGTTTTACCAGCTGCAATTTTTTGAAGGAAAACTGCCTAGCACTTCCATTTCCATTCAACTGAGATTCGCTTTCCATAGTAGCATGATTTCCTTTAATGCAAGCTGACCTGCGCAGCTGCACACCTATAAACGCGTACAGAACTGTTATTATGCACATCGGTATGATGAAGAAGCACAAAGTTGAGGACACAAACGCATCTTGAATTGGATATTTCACAGTACACTCGGCAGTATCGTACACGAGCACGCCCTGGTAATCCTTGATGACAACTCCGAATTGGATAGCCATGGGCACGGCGCACACACCACTCAAAATCCACAAGGCCACTATCAACTTGATGGCTCTGGAGAGTTTGGACATTGTGTGGGCCTTGATGGGATGGCAGATGGCAAGGTAGCGTTCAACAGTGAAAGACGTGATGGTGAGAATCGAAGCATTGGTGGACATTTCTGAAGTATATCCACGGATGATGCAAAAGGCTTCTCCAAAGATGTAAGGGTATTTATTCCACAGTAAAAACAGCTCTTGAGGCAGACCTACAACTAGTAACAGCAGGTCCGATACTGCTAAGCTGAATAAGTAGTAATTAGTCGTGGAACGCATGTGCTTGTTGTGAATGATCACGAAACAAGTACAGAGGTTGCCTATGAGGCCGGTGATAAGAATCAATGCATAGATGACAGTAATAGGGATTACTGAAGATAAAGAGTCCCGCTTAGGACCCAAATCGAATACATATAACGTCAAATTATTGCTGTCATTTTCTGCAACGGTTGGCATCGATGGCAGACTGAAATTTGAGACATTCAAAGTTAAACCCAAAGAGTCGTTATGTGGTGATGCCATCTTGAATTCTAAAAATACCGTGGCAACTTTGAAAAATGATTCTCTACAAGTATTTCAGAACCTGCATTCAACGTGTCTTGTCATTGCAATCAGATGCATTAATTTAAATCCATAAAGTAGGAACAAATACGGAACATTGAAAAACCGGCTAACTGAATCAGTTTATTCTTTTTATCAGCATGATAACACGGATAAATTCACGAAAGATATGGATCAATACCATAAAATTTCACCTATTTTTAACTCTTTGAACTTTTTTGTTAGGCACTCCATCTTCTGAAAATTTTAAACCACTGTGATAAAGCTTTCAAATACTACTAATTCTTCAAATTTAATGTTTCTTCTTAATGATTTTTGAAAATTAACCAATTTTATTCACTTGTGACCATTTTCCTCTGATCAATTTAATTTCTCCTACAACCTATAAGCACAGATCTTTGAATTGTTGCTCAGACTGGTATTGATTTTTTATCTTACTTTTATCACATTTCGTTGAAAGTATTTAGTTTGCAAGATGTGTCTCTTTAGAACATTCAACACACTTAGACTAAATTGTTGCTCTGATTCGGATTGAATTTTTGTATTAACTTTTATCACTTTCGTTGATAGTAATTTCCAGACTTGCAAGATGTCTTTCCTTAGAACATTAAAAATTGGTTATTCATCTTTAAAAACATATTTGAATAACTTAACTTGGATGTAGTATAGTTGAGTTTTTTAAATTTCAGGTGTGACAAAATATTTCTTCTGTTAATTTGACAATCAATAATTTATTACTACAAGGCACGTTTAAATCTTCAGTAAGCAAAATATACACATCACACACAAGCAGAATATCACTCACTACAAGCGGAATCCTACAAGCATAAAAAGGAGCTACTTCATCCCAAAGATAAAAACAGAAATCCGTTAGAACTCGAACGCGACGAAAACGGAACTGACGACTGCTAACTTTCCAGCTGATTCGAATGAATTGTAAACACAAACATAACGCCTCAAGTTAAGAAAAGAAAACCAACTTTTGCGCGCCCGGTGAAAAAATGCTCAAAGCATGCTTTCTTTTATCCAGAAGTAAAGACGCGCGGCCACTTTCATTCGCTGGCGGTGTTCCATACGCCTAGTCACGTGGTTTTATTCCACCCCTTTGACAGTCAACTCATGCGTCAGGAGGGAAAACTCGTTTCTTCGGAAGCGTCTGAGGAGAAGCGCTTCGGGGGCACAGGAATGTGGAAAAAAATTGTGCGCATAAATAGTCCAGACGTAATAATAGGATTCTACGCATCAGCTTCTCTGCCGTTTAAAAACATTTATTCAAATGATGGACAATTTCGCGCAGATTTCGATGCAAAATGAAAACGTATTTATGAGATTTCTCGTGAATAAAAATCATTTATGACAATGAAAAACGCAATTTGTCAAGTACATCCTGAAAATATTTCAAAACGTTTGGTCTCATTCAGTACCATATTTTCGTAGATTCATTTTTGAACATAATGAAATCCTTAGAAATTAACATTTTAAACTTGTTTAAAAATTAACAAGCATCGAAACTTGCAAAACTTTTCTAGTAATTTGAAGGAACTCACAACAATTTATACTATGTTTCAGAACTTAGTATTCAGAACGATTATTTTGAATGGAATTTTTTCTCCTAGTGAAATTACAATGTGTAATGTTTTAAATGCCGCAAAATTCCTTACACAGATTATTTCCCAAATATTTAAAAAATTGATTCTGTTCTTTATTTATTCATTTATATATTTTCTTTGTGTTTTATCGCGGATTTATGTGTTGATATGGATTTTTTTTTTCAGTTTAAAATCTGCCGAAAAATTTCAAAATTTAAAAGATGATTGAAATTATAACATTAAAAAGTAAATAAATGAGGGATATTTTTTCTTCAAATATGCAATTAGATACAGTGAAAAAAATTTCTCACAATTCAATCTTTTTTAACCACCATTTGTTTCTTGATAAAAAAAAAAAAATGCCGCAAATTTCCGCCGTTAAACGACTTTGGGTATTTTAACCATTTTTTGACTTTAAGACCAGAGAAAAACTTTAAAATAATTTTTATGCAACAAACTGCAAATGACGACTTAAGAATGCAAGCTTAGTGATTTTTTTTAAAGTTTATAAGTTACTTATTTAATAAAGACAAAAAAGAGCTATTGTATTTGGATATCAATTTAAATTTACCAGATCAAAGAATATTTTTTTCAATTAAGTAACACTAAATTATTTTTAGCTGTATCATTTCAAAGTTCTGTTCAACATTTATGAAACATTGATTTAAATTTTAAACCGTTATGAAGTTTGGATATTAATTTTTAGCGTTGAAAGTTAAGTTTTACCAATCGTAAAGTTTAACATAGCAAAGTAAAACTGATGAAAACCTTTTTCCTTTCACAAGTGCCATTTTATTGAAATATGTATACAAATGCATGACAAGATTTACGAAATTGTCCCTTTTACATTTTCCTTTTTACAGGAAGAAGTAGGGTAGGATAAGACAAGCAAAAAGGAAAAATTTTGTAACAGCATCCGGAGTATTTTCTACTTTCGAATTTGGTATTATTAAGTTTTTTGCTTTTAGTTCTACTGTCTTCTGCTTTTAGCTTACAATGCCGTACAAGTTTAAACAAAGTACACTGTTCATTTTTACCAACGATGTAAAATGATATATGTTCTCACGTTACTGACCAATAAAATCAATTAATAATAAGAGGAAAAACATGCAGTACCTAAATTTATACAGTCATTTACACATATTAAACGAAATGGGCTATCGTGTTATACGCACGTATTTATACGTATATCATTCATTTACGTACGTATATCATCATATGCGAATGCGTGGATATATCAGTCTCTGTCACATTCTTCAAAAAAGTGCCCTGTCATTTTTTGAAGGATGTCATAGAAAAAACGGAGTTATTTCATCGCATTATTTTTAACGCAAAAGATAAAATGTGTTTTGTCAATTTTTCAGCATTTTAAGAGACGCTTTGAGTTTCGCATTTTTTAAAAGAGGTTTGTTTGAGTATGTTCTGACAGCTGTTGTCCCAGTTAAAATTTTTTGCTTGTAGTATTTCTTTTGTTGTGAAGTGTGTGAGCCAACAAGAAGCTGCTTTGTATGCTTGAACGAGTCTCAAAAGTGCAAACAAAGTATTCTTTTGTCACAAAAATATTTTATTCTGTGTGTAACAACGATCCAAATAAAAGTGGAAACAGTATCCGGAAGGAAATGTCCCCATACAAACAACAATCTTGAGAAATGCTGTTTCAAGTATAATTTTTGCCCTTAAAAATAAGTTTTGAAAGGCAGTAGAAGTGGTTTTACAAAAAATACTAAACGCAGGAGGACTTGGTGAAAAAGTTACTTGATTTCGGAAAAAAAGAAAAAACTCGTAATGGTGAGAGGAGAAAACAATTTAGATCAAAATGAATTTATAAAAGTATAAAATTAATTATTAGTGAGTTTAAAGGGCAAAAAGGATTTTTGAAATTCATTTTTCACAAGAATTAATAAATGCATACACTGTAAAAAATGAATGCTGTTTTTACAGTATAATACAGCTAATTTTTTCGTAATAAACTGTAAAAATTTCTAATTTTACAGTAATATACTGTAAAATTGCTAACTTTTCAGTACTAAACTGTAAATGGCCAATTTTACAGTACTAAACTGTAAAATTGCTAACTTTAGTTCATTATCGTGCATTTTACAGCTTTAAACTGGAACCTCTGCTACCAGTATTATACTGTTGCTTTTACAATATAATACAGCTAAATTTTACGGCAATAAACTGTAAAATTGCTTGCTTTACAGTAAGAAACAGTAAAATTCCTAGTTTTACAGTTTATTACTGTGCATTTTGCAGTTTTAAGTTGCAACCTCGGCTGCTAGTATTATACTGTGAAAACAACAGCTCTTTTTTTTTTTGCAGTGTATAATAATTTTGAGCATAATATTTAACTTGAATAATAATATAAAAGCCTTGAAAGTTATAAAAAAAAATTTTAAAGTTTTAATAACAGTTATGATGACAATCCCGTCATTAGTGGTCAGAGGGGGTCAAATGCTCCCTTCGCTTTTTGTAAAGTTGAAATGATTATGTATCTAAGTAGGGGGCCGTGGAATTTGCTGTTTTCTGATTAAAATTGCATTGACTGTGCACCTTTTGCCCCCCTCCTTCCAGAAAAATTGGACTGATGGACCTGAATATTGATAATATTAATTGAACAATAAACCAAATAAAAAGTAGCAGCCTTACCCAGATACGCAATGCCGTTCAAATCCCGATATAAATTCAGTGGTTGCTAAGGTCCTCCTTGTTTTTTTTTATCCATTTATTTATTGAATTACGTACCATATTCATATTTCAATTATTGTGCTTTAGGAGTTGAATGTTTATGAATAATTCCATTTAATTAAAGGTAAGTGAACTCGAAATGTGTGATGACAGCGATGACACAGACAGAATATAAAGATATGTGACAAGAACAAAAATTTTCATGCTTTTATCTAAGTTTCATACAAGTCCCCAAGATAAATTACCCGTCCTAATTTCAATCTTTGAGTATCTTAATGGAGTTACCTCTCACTTAGCCAATAATCCGGAAGTTCTACTTACGCACTTATTTTTGCCAGGAGCAAATCAAAGTAAATGTTTTGCCAAGAGCAAAATAGTTACTTATCTTGCCTTCATTTATTCTCATCACGACGACGCACCAGAGAAATATTATCTTCGATTTCTTCGAAATTTCGAAAAGAAACTAAGAAAATTTTGATGAACGGAGAAAATACAATTGAATTAAACTTCTCTTAGAAACATTGCGAAATTTTTGTGATAGGTCCAAAACAGGCCCGTCATTTCGCATTTTTCCAGGGGGGGGGTAAAGGGTATATACCCAATGTAAAATTAACCAAAAAATGGAAAAAACCACGTCCACTTATATGTAAATACATTGATTTCCCAAAGTCAGGGGGGGAATTGAACCCCCTAACCCCCCTAAATGACGGGCCTGGTCTAAAAGTATACCAGACAACACTGAGTAAAGTTTACAAATACCTTTGTGCTATTGAATTAAATACTGAATATTTACTGTCAGAATTTCCTAATAAGAGGGGTTTTGATTTGTTTTTCATCCTAATCTGCATTGTTAGAAGGACAAGCCAATGTGCCAAACAACTTATTTTTGTTTAATGGCACAATGAAACACAGTGCATGAATGTGTACAGTCAGACACCTGCTGCAGACGAAGCAAAAAACTGCACGTTTTATGTATGAGTGGTACTCATTGCTTGGAGTGGCACACAGGTGATATGTCAATTAGATTAAGTTGGCACTTGTTGGCTATTTTTATAAAAACACTGAGAAAAATTTTGTGAAAGTACGGCGACAAATTTTCGAATTTTTAACTCCTGACACTACATAATGTCTGAAAAAGAAAATAGGCAAACTGATTTTCATCTTCATTCAGCAGGAAATAGCCGTTAAATTCGCAAATATTCAGCTTTATACTCTAATTTGCACTTCCTTTTCCTGTCATGATAAACAAAGAGAGTTAATTAATAAGCAGACATAACAGCGACTTATTTTTACACTTCACAAAAACAACTCTTCATTTTTCGACTTATCAACGGCGTTAATATTTTCATTTAAGAGAAAAATATGGCAGCAAATAAAGACAAAAATTAATTAAAGAAAGCTTTTAAAGCTAAAGCTAACATTCTGTTGCAAAAAAAAGTTTTCACAAACACAAATAAGTGTATAAAGAAATTAATATCTGTGCAAAAGAGAAAGCGGGGCTTGGTTTGTTCAAAGTTTCATACCATGAAGTCAACTGAACTGCAAATCAGTTTAAATAAAGAATCAAACGCTGCGTTAAATCTATTTTGCTGTCGTGGTGCTTAATTTTTTTTCTATCCGAGGCGAAGCTCATGTTAGATAAATATCGTGGAACATAAAACACATGTAAAATTCTGAGATTTTTATTTATTTTTTCCAATTAACATGGAAAAACATGGAAAAGGAAAGAATATTACAAAGCAAGAATTGTTATCATTAATCGATGTTTATTTCAGTGATACAAAGTTTGCGACTGTTTTCTGAAAAATAATTTCCGAATATTTGGTGGTAACGTTGAACAAAACAACGGGATAAACGGATCAGCTTCACGGGCCTCGTGTGGCACGTGGGATGCCACTTTATTAAATCAAGCTGAAGAAATGTTATGCACGTATTGAATATAAAGTTAACAATCGTGAATTTGCGCAAGAGAAACAGCATTTCGTGAAAACAAAGAAGCTCTTCAAAACTGTAGAAGTACTTTCGTCAGTACTGTAACTCAGCTAGAAATCTAATAATAATAATTTTAGTGATAATTGAACTTAAATATTTAAGAGAAAAAGTAAATTCTGAATTATGAAATGAGAAATAAAACTGATTGTTACACCATTCAATCATAAATAATTCTGAAATAGCTACGAGCGTGGTTTGGATACTCATTAAACTATGACAATAGAATCAGCTACAGTGAGTTGCATCTAAAGAGAAGGAAAATATGTTAGGCTTTTGAAAAAGCAGCATACAGGATTGCAAAACATTAATCAGTTTCTTAGTTTATTCAAGGCCTTTCAAAATACAAATAGCCCTTTGTACGAATAAATAAAGAAAAGAAAAATATATTCCGTTGCTGCAAAAAACTTTGATTGCGTAGAATGTTCACGTATCTCTTTAAAACAGCTTATTTTGAAAATAATGCAGAAAAATAAAAACGTTAAACTTAACTTTAGTTTTCAAATATGGACAAAGAACTTTTTGCTTGCGACATTCGATTGCACTGTAAGTTATGATGTAATAACTTCAAATATTGTCAATTTCTTATTGCCCTAAAATTCATTTAAAAGAAGTTACAAGATTATGTACTACTGAATATCTGGATTTTTATTTTAATGTTTCAATGGCATTGCTTAATATATAAAGAGCAGCAATACTCATTTCATGAAACAGTTTTTCCGGACGGACATTTTGACTTTCCATTAACGATAATGCAGTTTTTCGTGGCATTAAATTTAAGTGCACATTTACACCCGAATGCAAGTGAAACACCCATCACAACTTGCAAATCGCAAATATTTGCGAGTTGCGAGTGAGCTGCGATTCGTACCTAATGCATGTGTAACAAGATCGTAGATTTGCAAATCGTGACGTCAGCTCTCGACTGCTCGGATATCCTAACCGATAAAAACAACTCTCAGCCAATGAGAGCGAAGGGTGAGGCCATGACAGCTGCTACCTCGCCGTCCGAGAAGAGAAAATAAACAAATCCGCGAAATAGTGCTACACCAAACAATAATTTAAAATGGGGGAAAATTATACAGCGTAGTTTCCCCCAAAAAAAACGCCTGTGAATAATAGTTTATTTTCCCCCATGTCAGAAAAATAAAAATTTCTAGAAAATAGACAAGTTTTTCATAAAATGGGATAGAAATAAAGAGAAATTTGTGTTTGTGCACATAATATCCATATCTTATTAATCAAATTCCTTCAAATATATCTTTGTTTCACAATTGGTTATTGAACTGCAAATATGCATAAATCGTGTATTATAAAAAATAAATCAGTAAATGAACGAAAAATAGTAAACAGTATTTTTGTCAAAACAAAAAGATAAAAAGCGTTTTTTTTTTTTTTTGCAAAGCAAAATTAATTTAATTTGATGTTTTAACATTAAAATAGGAAAACTCTGCTTTTCTTTGAACTTTGGATGTTAATAAAACAGTTCAATAATATTTATCTAATGTCTCAAAAAATAGTATTTATAATATACATTTGTGTATATGGTCTAAATATTTATAAAAATACACAGAATAGAAACAGAATAAACACAAACAGTAATTTAGTGAAGCATTTTATTCAAAACATGTTTGAACTTCTGCAGAAATCAATAAAGGAAAACTTTAAAATGTTAGTAAAATGAAACAATTCTTTTATACAAAACAGACTATTGTGAATTTTCAGATATGCAGAATACAAAATATTTTAAGTTGTATTTTAGCTATATCCCAAAAATACAGCAATCATTTAAAGTTCCAGCATAAATCCTATTTGTGAGTTTTATCATATTTCTATTGCAGCAAGAGGAAAAAAACATAATAATAATAAATTTCTCTACTTATTCAGTAATTTCGTTACCCGATTAAGCAGGGCCGACAGTACTACAGTACAAATCAATTTGTAATGAACATAAAATAAAATGCAACAATTTAGTTTGACTATTAGATAATATCAAACAAAATAAATACTAAAATATGCAATTACTCGAGCATTACTACTTTGATTTGAATTTTTTTAGCTTGCGCTCTTTGTAAATTTACCATATTTTTGTCATTTAAAACTTTAAATTTTTCAAACAAATGTTGCTGAAAATGCAGATAATTTTGTTAATTGAATCAAATAACTCCGTTCCACACAAATCATTTTTCTTGCAAAGAAAACAGATCAGAATTGGTCAAGTAAAATTTAAAAACATTAACGAGAACTTTATGCTGTTGCATGTTGCACTTTTGAAACTTTTCTTCAAAATTAGGAGAATTTCTTTGAAAATGCTATACATGTGTATAAGCACATTTAGAATAAGCCTTGATGGTTTTTTCAACCCGCCTGTTTAAAATACTGATAAAAGAGTCTGAGTTGCTATCTGATATTGGTGATAGGTCATTTGGCTCTATCATAATGTTGTGATTTGAAACGTAAATTCCCAAACACGTATTAAAGGAGATGTTCAATTTAAATACACAATACCCAGCTACATAAGTTAAGACTTCAACTTCGTCCACACTCACATCAACACTTAGGTCACCTAAAACGTCGCAACAGTCACTAATGTCGATTTCCTCAACATCACTTGATATTGATATTGCATCGCTAAAGCTTTTAATTGAAATTTGGCCCAGTTTAAAAGAGTTAAGCCTCAGAATACTTTTGATTCTGAGCTTCCTATCACTTTCAATAATGTCAATTACTGAAACATGGTAATTGCTTCCAGACATTTGGCGGTAAATTCCAAATCGGGATTCTAAATAATCTGTTTGAAATTTTCCTGTGAGCACATAAGAATTTCCCTGCTGGAGCAAATGCTTTATAAGGGACAACATGCATTTAGTTGTCTGAGAAAGCGCATAAAAAGTTTCCTCGCTTAACTGTAGCCTCCCAGTTTTAAAAAATATTCTGCTGCCCATACATTTGAAGAGCAGCTTGTGTACTTGCATCAAATACATTGAGGGCCAAGTTTACGTTTTGTCTTTCAATGTTCGTTGGATAAACAGTTTTAAATGTCAACTTGTAAGCATATTTCATAATAGAGTTTCTCTCTGTTAAAAACTATCCTTAAAAAAGAAAATTTTACAAAAAGTCTTTGTAAAGTCGTTAAACTCTGGACATAGAAATGTTTTCTCAGAATCTATCTGATTCAACAAGTTATTTCTTATTGACTTCATGATTTGCACCGAGTCAAATAATAAAAACTAAGGTTATGAATCATCAAAAGGATTTTTTATGCAGATATTTTAATTTCCCTCAAGTCGAAGATTCTGGGACATGTTCTTATTAATTCTGTTGTTGTCAGATATTAACGACAAAACTTTAAAATTTGTTTGACTTAATATTGACAGAGCACTTCATGTTAATTCCGTCAGATCTGTTGCATTCATGTGTTTCACAGGAATTAAACCAATAATATCTTTATAATTGCTGACCCTTTTCAAACAGTAACAGTAACAACAAATATTACCCAGGCCTGGGGCGAAGCCCCACTTACCTGACTTCGTGGATGTTGAGGAGTAGAAAAAAGTGCCTAAGCACACAGTAAGGATGGGGGGGTGGGAGAAAAAAGTCACGACCTCGTGAGGGCGACAAGGACGCTGAGTACTTCTTGCATCTGTTGCTGCTGGGCTTGAAAGGTGATCATAAGTTTTATTTATCATTTGGAGAAGTTGGTCGGAGGTAGCCTTGGATTGCTCGTTTCCTAACTGATGTAGGGCAACTGGTCTAGGGAGAAACGAGAGCGGGGTCTTCTTAGGAGCCTCGGGGTTAAATTTCCAGGGGTTTCCGGTAGGTGCTTAGAAGGTCCGTGGAGCTTTCACTGGTCGGGGTTTTGGTCGTTCGAGACATACAGGAGCGTTTGCCGGGTGGTCGCCACCACAAAGGGCGCAGCAAGCTGGTGAGTCCATGGTCTTGAGGCATTCATAGGATTGATGTTCTTGAGCACATTTCAGGCATCTGGGTTTTCGGTAACACTTAATGGAGGCATGACCATACATCTGGCAGTTTTAACACTGTGGGGGCGTCCTCTTGGGGAGGAGAGTCTCGACCGTGATCCTGAGATGCAGGAGCCTGTCCAGGTTGAAGATCGTTTTTGTTTCATCGTTCTCAGGGAGGATGACAATGTAGAGGGGGAGGGGCTTCCTCTCGGGGCCAGTCCGCATCTGAAGAACTTTCGTGGGTTGAAATCCTTTGCTCATCAGATCTTCCTTGATTTCGTCGACTTCTGCGTTCAGGGGGAGGCCGCGAAGAACCACCTTGAGGGGCCTGAAACGAGGATGTTGCTTGGCGAGGATGTTGCGAAGCCTTTGTCCTTGAGGAGTCTCTCGAGCTGTTCTGCATCTTCTTCAAGTTCGGAAAAGATCAGCAAATCTTGTCCTGACATCTTTCCTTCTATTTTTCCTGCACTAATGCTGGAGGCTTCCTTTAGCAGTAGTTGGGGGTCAGGAACGTCGGCAACCGTCAGAGGAGGGGGGAGGTCTTTTTATTGCGAAGCTGGCTGGCTTTTCATTTTCCCGGACGGTGGTTGAGTCATCAGCGGATTTGTCGGTCATCTCAATACTTTTGACCTGAAGTGCAGCAAATTTGTTCTGGACTGGAACATTTGGAGTATTTTCTATCTCATCTGGCGGGGAAGAATTTATCATGGCTGGAGCGTTTAGATTATTTACCGTCTCGCCTTGCTTTGGATGCTGGGGGGGATCGTCTTTACTAGAGTCATTGTCGGAGGTATCGTCATCGTCACCAAAGTCGAATTCGTTGAACGCCATTGCTATATGTTGCTAATTCAAAGAAAGTAAACAATGAATGAATGTCGTATGACTGAATCATGAGTTGCGACCAACTTTACCTGAAAAGGGAATTTATTTCCTCTAAAAAGCAGTACTAATAAGGCCTTCAGCATCAATTTACTCTGTACTCCACTTCAGTAAACTATATCAATATTTTTTAACTCTTAAAGATAGGATAAACATCACTCTTTACAGCAGCAACAACATGATAATAAATGTAAACAAACATTTGGGTGGTTCTTGTTCAGCTCTCTCTAGCGGGCAAATCTTTATCATTGATGTTTTGAGTAATGATACAGCCTGTACAAAACGCTATCTAGTGAAGCCTTGGTTAAACACATCCGAACAGTCGAACTTGTATCTGTGCATGACAAGCATAAAAGTATCTGTAGTCGTCCTTCTACCCTTCAACGAATTTCTCGGCATGATATTTGAGGAGAAAGAAATCAACAGCGAGCAAGAAAGCATCCGCTTCGGCGAGGAGACACGAATTTTGACTTTTTAAAACAAAACAGTACATCTCACTCTACGGATCAGGGCTCGGGTTGTGGCCCTTTGACAGACGAAATTTTTCAATGCAATCAACATTTCGCGTTTGAAACAGATTGCTCATGAAGTTTAAACTTCAATATCTTAGCAATCGAGCAATTCGCCTTCGGCTTCGAACAAGCAACACTTCCGCCATTGTTGTTGACTCGCAAAGTGTTCTACGGGGAGATTTTAGCCGCCGCAACGTTGAGTTGCAATTTGCTGCGCCGCATGCTGAATTTTGTTACACTTGCATTGAACAAATCGCAGATGACGTCAGTTACGAGCGAGTGAGCTGCGAGCGTTACACTTGCATTCGGGCATTAGCCTGTCACCATATTCTTCGTCCACAAACGTATTTTGTAGCGTAATAAATCGAGAACTTAACAGTTCATTAAACGTTGCTCAGAAACATATCTTTATCATTTTGATGCTCTACCTGTTTTTTTTTTTTTTTTTTTGACCGAAAATAAAGCAATAGACATTATGCTCATATTCAAACTTTTCCATCTCACTAAGTTTAGTTTGCACTTTAATACTTAAGAGCAAAAAGAGTTACACGAACATTTTAATTTCACCTTTTACTTTCTTATTACATAGAAGAAAGCATTAGGTTCCTGAAAATATTCTAATTTTGACGGATTTGCACTCTTTAAGGTTTATTTTAAATCTATTCATACCAATCAGAAGAATTACACGTTTGCTTTTGATGGAATAAGTTTGGAGCTTCCAAGTCATATAGAACACGAGTTATCACCTTTAAAAAAAAATTTAAATACGATTCTAACTCTTTGACATGATATAATTGTTTGCAGAAAAACGCTTTTCTCATAGAAATCATGAATACATTTTGAAAAATTGCATTCACATAATTTGACTTTTTAGTTTCTGATTTTTCGAGAGATAAATCAAAGTCAGACGAACACTTCCAGGAAAATCAGTTTACTAATATAAAAAATATACATACATATATTGCGCTGAAAATAAATAGCAAATTGTTAGACGTCATGAGTGCTAATTTGTATGAAATTATTTCATCTGAAGCTGCAATTCCTGCCTTTTTTTTCTCTCTATTCGGTAAAACCCGTCGTAAAAATGTGATGTACGAATACTGTCCGAGAGATATTACAAGTTTCTCCAGTTGAGAACAGACCTTTATCTTCCCTAACCATCATTGCACGCGACTGAAAAGAACCAACTTCCTTAATATCCGGTTTCTTCTCGAAAGCATTAAGAATTTTCGGTTTTTTCCACTTTGGACTTATATAATGCGAAGGAGATATGCATTTCTTTTGAGAATTTCAGTGACCTCTGTTATTTTTATACAATCTTCAAACTGGTAAATAATTGCTATGTAATTGACCTCTATTATAAAAAGGGATTTATATGTGATGAAGATGATATTTTCCCGAACCACGAAAAGAGAGGTTCAAAGCGAAAACCGTCTCATTTCTAAACATCATAACTAATCAAAAATTGTTTGCACACGAAAGTTGTGAGACAAGGATATCTTTTTATGAAGTTTTAGTAAACAGTTATTATATATTTTTAAAAATATTATGATATCAATAGTTCACCTTTATGTTATTTACTACACTATAAAAATTAATTGTTGTTTTAACAGTATAATACAGCTAATTTTATAGTAATTTTACAGTAATTAACTAAACTTGCTAGTTTGCAGTTTATTACTGTGCATTTTAGTTTTGAACTGAAACCTCTG
Organism: Uloborus plumipes; assembly: GCA_038373865.1. Taxonomy (NCBI): domain Eukaryota; kingdom Metazoa; phylum Arthropoda; class Arachnida; order Araneae; family Uloboridae; genus Uloborus; species Uloborus plumipes. The sequence goes on from JAXGGA010005893.1 coordinate 22,608, forward strand.
CTGCCAGTATTATACTGTGGTTTTCACGGTTTAATACAGCTAATTTTATATTAATGAACTGTAAAATAGCTAGTTTTACTGTTTATTACAGTGCATTTTAGTTTTTAACTGAAACCTCTACTGTTAGTATTATACTGTAAAGACAACAGTTTATTTTGTGCAGTGTGTGTACTGTTCTGAGACGGGCACAGTAGGCCTTTCTCCAATCGGCTATTGTTCCACTGAGTTTAGTTCATATACTGCTCCGGTTAAGGCTACAGTGAACAAATAAAATTGATTTTTTTCAATTATTGATTTATATGTCTAAAACTTTATGTGCTTGTATTATTGTATATTTACTACATCTAAAAGCATAAAGAACACAAATTAGTGCAAAAACAATGAATACTTTATTTCAAATTTCAAATTTAAATGTTTTTTTTTTACAAAATTTTAAAATGTTCCATTTGTCACAATTTTGTGTTCAAACTTTGAATTTCCACTTAATTTCCAATCATTAGGCATGATTGCATAAAACAATGCCTTACATGCAATGTTTTATGTGATAGTTTATAAAAGATGGCAGAAAATGAAAATTTATATGATTTTTTCAACTGAAAATTTTTATTTTCAGCCATCTTTTATAAACTATCACATAAAACATCGCATGTAATGCATTGTTCTATGCAATCATGCCTAATGATTGGAAATGAAGTGGAAATTCAAAGTTTGAAAAAAAATTGTGACGCCTGGAACATTTTGAAATTCTGTTAAAAAATATTTAAATTTGAAATTTGAAAAAAAGTATTCATTGCTTTTGCACTAATTTGTGTTTTCTATGCTTTTAGATGTAGTAAATATACAACAATACAAGCACACAAAGTTTTAGACATATAAATCAATAATTGAAAAAAATCAATTTTATTTGTCCACTGTAGCCTTAAATGCATAAAAATGCGTTTTCATTGTGATTGATAAAGGTAAAAAAATGTTTACTTTTACGAAATCTAAAGTAGTTTGCGAAATATCCCTTTTCAAATGCAAATGCAAAATTTGATTCGAAAAATGTTTTGAAAAGCTCGAACATATTTAAAATCTGTTGTGTAATCAACTTTTATATATGCCATGGTATGCTTTTTTATTTCCATAAGTAGTTATGTTTTCTCGGCACCAGTGCTAATTTTATTGACAAACTTTTGATATAAAAACGAAGTATTCGCTGATATTTTTTAGTTTTAACGTTTGAGTGAATGATTATTTAAAAATTGAATGCTTTTCCATTAAACGCGTGTACTTTTAGAAATCAATAAAAGGTGTAAATAAGCTACGGGTATTATGGAATAGTCAGACAGTATAGAATACCGAGGTTTTGGTTTTGTTTGAAGCTCATATCACCTGAGAACACAACAAACGCCCGATTATCCGTGGAATAGGGAGGCACCACGAATAAGCGAATACTGTGGACATCCGAATAATAGGTACCAACCAACAGAATTTGAGAAAGAGAAATTATTCGCTTTTAAAATTTATGGACTTGCTATAAGTCAAACTGCAAGAAATCTAAAGTGATATAAATTTTAAAAATTTTCAGCAAATATGAACGACAAAGGCAAGCAGGTTCTGTCTCTGCGAGTGAAAAATAATTAAAACATGACAAGCTTGCTCACAAAAAACCTAATAATAATAATGGTAAAAATTAGATTGGAGTTTCAACAGCGTAGAAGTTTTAAAACTATTAAATGTGTTTTGCAAAAAGAGGAAAGGTTTCATTTTGTAAAAGTAACAGTGAACTTTCACTTATACACCGCCTCATTTATGCGCCTTTTTCACTTATACGACGATTTTCAAAGGTCCCAGCGCATTCCATAGCAAAATAATGGTAACATCATTCGTTTATGCGTCGCTTTAAAGATAAGAATTTCACTTATGCGCCGAATTTTTCGTAAAATGTAAAAAAATAATTAATTTTCTTTAAAAAATAAGCATGTTTCTTCACTTTCTTCTTTAATGTTTCGCCTTTATTGCTCACGGAAGACATTTTTTCCTCACCAACTAGAGTTTGGAGAGGGACAATTATCTATTATAGATCGTTTTAAAGGTTACAGTTTGTGATTAGGTATGCTACAATTTTTGTTTTCTCTTTACCACTGTAGTTACGTTACAGTTGTTGCCAAACCGTAGTAATATGTCCCTTTTCTACAGAAACATTCTTATTCATTCTCTCATTAGAACTTATGTTGCGTTTTAGAGCTTTAAATAGGCTTGTTCACTTATGCGTCTCTTTCAGTTATGCGCCTTTTTCTGTTGGTCCCTTGGGTCGGCGCATAAGTGAGAGTTCACTGTAATTACCGAGTTTCGTGAACGTGGGTAAAAGTTTTGACCGAGTCTAAAAAAATTCCTAAGAGACCAAGGGTTGAGTAGGCCAAAAATACTTTATTATAGGTAAAAAATGAGATAATGTAATATTTTCCAATGAGAAAAAGTTTAATTTAGATGTTTTTCATGTTTTTTTTCTACTCTTAGTACGATTTGTGTGAAAGAATTTTTTTACTCTAAGCACACATTTGGAGATGACTTAGTAATGGTCTGAGGAAATTTCGCAATGGAAGGCAAGTCCAATATTTTTTGTACGCAGCAGAATGAATTTTCAGAGTTATGTTCATGTATTGGGTGATTACTTTTTCCATTTTTTGTTTGAAAAAAAATACCTTTAAGCACAAATGGAGACAAATTGTTCCATCAGGATAGTCAAGTTACATTTTTCTCAAACTTTTAAACTATGACTTGATGAAAATTTCGTGAAATTACTTTACTGGCCGATTAAAAGGACCGATCTAAATCTAATGGCTATGAGTTTTGAAACAAGCGAAAACTCCTTCCCTCCATTAACGACGGGATAATCGTCTTTCAACTTCCATGACGTTAAGGCTAATAAAGGAAACTCAACAAAAGTGAGAAATTGTTAATAATTAAGATTTTATAGTTCAAAACAAACGTTGTCCTTATGGTTTGGCCAGTTTTTACAATGGCATTTTAAAATAAATCACAACAAAACCTTTATAATTTGTATTTTCAACTGTTCTGCATTCCATAAGGATTTCTAACATAATAATATTTATTCGGATTTTTCACTGAATTAATTCATAAATATTTTTTTGCTGGGCAATTTTCTGTTGTAATCATAATTACGAACACTTTTGTACAGTATATCAAAGGAACTGTAATTTCTTATACTACAATTCTGCAGTCGATTTTTAGCTGTCAACGCGTTTTCACTAGTTTAAAGATTCATTTTCCTAAGATGCCGTGGCAGGTATATGGGATACTAGGTACTCCACAATATCCAACGCAACACTACTCCTTCAAAAGACATTTTGTGGTTGTCTTTAATACGTTAATGTCAACAAATGTTTCCCGACTCATGCATCACTGGCTCCATAAAAAGAAAAGCTGAACATTATTTTATAGAAACCCCTAGTGTACCCATAACAAAGTGTTAAAGGATCAACTTAAAGAGGATGTAAGATGGAAAGAGCCAGAAGTTCCATAACAACACAAGAAACCTAATGTTCGAAGCTTTTAAATGGTTTAAACCACCTTTTCGGGGTATTAGCCGCCATTCAGCACTTTTTATTAACTACTTTTTTTCCTTTATCGAAAATGAAATTTAAATAGTTTTTTTTCCCAATAGTTCTTTCTTGGAAATGATAGTTCATTACAGATTGTAAAGTTTTCACAGATTATCTCTGTTCATGTGCAAGTAAGTGCGAAATTAAAAAAAAAGGTATAGAAACTTGACGAAAGAAAATAAAAATGCAAAAAATTAAATAAATGAGAAAATAAATAAGTACATGAATAAAATTTAAAAAAAAAAGAATGTTTTACGACTTGAAGCATGTACTTTACTTTCTTTTTTTTTCTTTTTACTAAACTTAAATTTCAGTCTTGCTTTCGAGAAATCTGTTATACAACTAAAAATTAGTCATGAATAACGAAATTTCATATTAATAGTCACAAAATGTGAGAAATAGTGTTCCAAGGTGCAGAGTTTTAAAACAACATGATTAATAAAATTTCTCTTAAGAGCGATTCCATACAAAATCACCGAATGGGGGTCGCACGACCGACTCGGATTTTTTTTTTAATTTGGTACACAGATTGATGGTATAGAGGTATGAAAAAGCCCAAAAGGAAAGTTACCTGCTCCACTTATTTTCTGAGATACATGCCCTCAAAGTTTGTCCGCCACGTCAAAATACTAAAAAAGTGATGTTATTTAATCATTTTTTACAAAAAATCGTACTCATGCAAAATAAAAGTGTTAGATATCTATGGAAACTAGTTACTCCAGGCATTCTGAAAAAAAATACTAGAACGTTCATAATGAAAACTGCCAAGGTACAGGGCTCTTTGAAGTTGTCACCACAAAAACTTGATTTTGCAGATTTTGCTAAAATTCAGGCATTTATTACAAAAAAAGGCAAACAAAAGCAAAGGTTTTCTCACTTTCTGTTAGTGTACAGGTCCTCCCTGTAAATTGCTACGCAATAAATTTTTTGGGTTTCTCACTCCTTCTTGGAAATATTTTAGCTTAAAAATAAGCCATAAGGCAAAAAATGCGTTTTTGGCCATCTTGGCAGCCATTTTTCTCATAAAGGGGGAGCAATAGAAACTTTAATTTTTTTTTAAAACAAGCCACTGATATGTTAGCTATTCACAGGAAAAGAGTTTACTTTTGGTTATTTCTCCCATTAAGAGATATCCTGCTGACAGTATATGCATGTTTTTCGCGACGACCATATGCTTTTGTTCCCCCTCTCATGGACTTAAAATTAATTAAACCAAAAAATAATTATATATTTATTATTAGCTGTATTATCTACTCAATATGTCATGAAATTTAATTTATTAAATCATTGAACAATAAATTAGATAATTGATGAAAACAAGAAAAAGTATTTCTCTGATGCCTGAGCATTATGCATTCATAATTATAAAGCACTAAATACTTTCTTGAGAAATTAATTAACATAAATGAGCTCTAAATATTTATATTATAAGCAATACCCAATCTTGTGATTGGGATACTCCTATTTTTAATTGAAGAATTTCTTGAATATCACATGAATATCAGGAAAATAAATGAGATCTTTTCGTTTGATGTAGGATATTTTATGACAAATTTCATTTGATGGGCTACTAACTGAGCATGGTGATAAAGAGCTATTAATTTCAGCATCGAATTCCATTTTACCTTATTAACAGTTAAATATTTACAAAATAATTAAATAAATAATTTAATATAAAGCCATGCTTGAAGAATTAAAATTAGTGCAACTAATTTATTCCCATACTGATCTTTACAAAACTGACATGCGTTGAGCACTGATAAGAACTGACAAGAAAAAGTTTACTCACTAAAATATTAGTTCACAGATACTATAAAGCATACATTCTATTTTCCACAAAATAATACTGCAACAAAGAACAAGGGTATCCTCCTGTTTATACCATCAATCAGGAACAATCAATCACAAGATAGGGTATTGCCTATGAGATAAATATTCGAAGGCTCCTTATTTGTGATTGGATGTTTCAAGAAATTCTTTAGTACCTAACCCGTTTATACCCTTGTTCTTTGTTGCAGTATTATTTTGTAGAAAATAGAATGTACGCTTTATAGTATCTGTGAACTAGTATTTTAGTGAGTAAACTTATTCTTGTCAGTTCTTATCAGTGCTCAACGCATGTCAATTTTGTAAAGATCAGTATGGGAATAAATTAGTTGCACTAATTTTAATTCTTCAAGCATGGCTTTATATTAAATTATTTATTTAATTATTTTGTAAATATTTAACTGTTAATAAGGTAAAATGGAATTCGATGCTGAAATTAATAGCTCTTTATCACCATGCTCAGTTAGTAGCCCATCAAATGAAATTTGTCATAAAATATCCTACATCAAACGAAAAGACCTCATTTATTTTCCTGATATTCATGTGATATTCAAGAAATTCTTCAATTAAAAACAGGAGTATCCCAATCACAAGATTGGGTATTGCTTATAATATAAATATTTAGAGCTCATTTATGTTAATTAATTTCTCAAGAAAGTATTTAGTGCTTTATAATTATGAATGCATAATGCTCAGGCATCAGAGAAATACTTTTTCTTTTTTTCATCAATTATCTAATTTATTGTTCAATGATTTAATAAATTAAATTTCATGACATATTGGGTAGATAATACAGCTAATAATAAATATATCATTATTTTTTGGTTTAATTAATTTTAAGTCCATGAGAGGGGGAACAAAAGCATATGGTCGTCGCGAAAAACATGCATATACTGTCAGCAGGATATCTCTTAATGGGAGAAATAACCAAAAGTAAACTCTTTTCCTGTGAATAGCTAACATATCAGTGGCTTGTTTTAAAAAAAAATTAAAGTTTCTACTGCTCCCCCTTTATGAGAAAAATGGCTGCCAAGATGGCCAAAAACGCATTTTTTGCCTTACGGCTTATCTTTAAGCTAAAATATTTCCAAGAAGGAGTGAGAAACCCAAAAAATTTATTGCGTAGCAATTTACAGGGAGGACTTGTACACTACCAGAAAGTGAGAAAACCTTTGGTTTTGTTTGCCTTTTTTTGTAATAAATGCCTGAATTTTAGCAAAATCTGCAAAATCAAGTTTTTGTGGTGACAACTTCAAAGAGCCCTGTACCTTGGCAATTTTCATTATGAACGTTCTAGTATTTTTTTTCAGAATGCCTGGAGTAACTAGTTTCCATATATATCTAACACTTTTATTTTGCATGAGTACGATTTTTTATAAAAAATGATTAAATAACATCACTTTTTTAGTATTTTGACGTGGCGGACAAACTTTGAGAGCATGTATCTCAGAAAATAAGTGGAGCAGGTAACTTTCCTTTTGGGCTTTTTCATACCTCTATACCATCAATCTGTGTACCAAATTAAAAAAAAATCCGAGTCGGTCGTGCGACCAACTTCTTTTTTTTTCGGTGATTTGGTATGGAATCGCTCTTAAGTAACTAGTCTGAAATAATGGATAACGTATTCGTATTGGTTTGAGGCAAACTAGACATGTTTTTCAGCAAATGACTAATTTTTTGAATAAAACAGGAGTAAAAAACATGATAGTGATACGCCGCTCCTAAATAAAAGAAAATTACTGAATTGAACATTGAAAATGAAGTAAATAAATAAATAAACCAAAATTATGTTTGTATGAATGTACCATCTTTTAAAATAAATAATGTTAAAAACTCTAATTCAAACGTGAAATAAAGAATAATGCTTCCAACTTTCCGTATCAAAGCAAAATTTAAGTAAAGAAATGATTATCAGTACAAAGAGTATCAACTCCGAAAGAGACTGAAAAATAAATAAATACGAAACTAAGTGAAAAAATTAAATAGAATTAATCAGATGAGAGAAGGTTTACCGTCTGCTAAAATTGGGGCTCTAGGGGCTAAACCCCTACCCCCCCTCCAAAAAAACCCCCACACACTCGCCAAAGTTTAAAAACGAAAATGAAACCATAGATATTGTATGTTTGTGTGGATTCCCCCCCCCCCTAAGGTAGGACAAAAACTTGAAATGCCTCTTTCTTTTACCAAATTTCAATATGAAGCTTTTGTTACAGAAAACTTCGACTTAAGGCGAAATGTTAACCCGGAGAGCAACCTACCCCCTATGAAGGAGGGGGCTTTTGCATCACAAAGGATTGCTGCTCTATGTTCGCTTGCTATATCCATAAAATTTCCTCAATAGTTGGAAAGTAAATAGATTGCTTTACTTAGTCAAAAAGCAAATCTCTGAAGACAAACAAAAGTTGTGTGAAACTTTGAGACAAGCAGAAAATCAATATGAAAGAGATTGAGAAATGAAGAGTCGATTGTTTTCAAAAAAAAAAGGACATCTTTAAAAGAAGTAATATATGAAAGGTATTTCATACAGTTTTAAAAAAATATGTATAAATATAGCTCAATCCTTTTTGTTTTGTCGGAACGATTGCTCTAATGTTACTTTTCATGAGTGAGTTTAAAAACGCAGTTTTTTTCAATGATTAGAGCGCGATTGCCCGAAATACAATAGTTTGTCATATGTTTCGTCATAAAATATTTGCTTTTAAAGTAGTTGATTTGAAAACTTTAAGAACAGTTCAGATAAAGTGGTAAACTGAATTTCTAAGTACAACTGAAGGAGTTTTACAAGTTTATTTTTGTGATTACCTCTTTTTGTAAATTATCGCTGTTTTACAGTAGTTGCTTTTTTCCGATTCCAGACAGTTCTCTTTCCCAATGATATTTTCTTTCTATTCTTCTGGCAATCAGTATAAATTACCATTGTTCCGTTTTGACGACGGTTGGAATAAAGAAGTGTCCAATAGAGACGAGGCTTCCAAAAACCGAAAAAAACTGGTTTATGAAAATAAATATGAGTTTATATCTTTTACAAAAGTATGATTGAGCACCTTAGGCAAAATAAAGAAAAATAGTTGACTGTATTGTGCTGCCACATATTAGTGTTCATTAAACTTTAAAAAAAAAGATTCACACAAGTGATTTTATTCAAAAAATTCGAAAAAAAGGGACACATTTTTTTTTTTTTAATTTGTGACCACTTTTTTTCGCCCACTTTAAAGGGTTCGGCACCAAACTGCGATGATGAAAAACATGAATATTGAAATATCGTTTCGTTTCAAACATGTTTCAACTCTGTACCCAATTCATTCATAGAATTTACTTCTTTAATTGCCTCGACAGGAAACTTCAATTTTGAATGTATGTCTCCCGTTACAAGATTTCAAGCTAAACGTAAGAAGCATTGTTCGAACTAACGATTAGTAGGCAAATTACCTGCGCTAAAAGAAAATCATTTGCCCTCCATATAGATGGACATTTTCAAAATAATGATTTCCTTCTGAGAAAGAAAGAAACCATAATTTCAAAATATTATAGGTTCATGTTCCCGCGAACAATGATTTAAGTTTGCCCCACAACAAAATAAAGGAATATTTATCGACTTAATAAGGAAACTTTGGCGAGGATCTTATCTAGAACTGTTGGAAAAATTTCTATAATGTGCACATGTAAGGAGATGTAGGAAAACTCCTTTTCAAAGCATTAGATTGCATAGTAATAAGAGACCAAGACGAAGTTTAATTTGTACTGATTTTCTGATTCAGTGTCTGATAGTTCGAAAATGTACTGTTGCCAAATTAAGTTCCATAAAGTGCGACGAAACACTGTATTTGAACGACGACAGCTAAATATCAAAACATTTTGACCTTGAAATGACTTTCTATGGTGCACAATAGCTGATGAAATCGTATCATACTTTAGTAAGTTGATTGTTTCTTCTATATTTTCGAGAAGAGAAAACACATTCATATTTTTTCTTAAAAAATAATTGCCGAAGATGACGGTTATGATTATTTGATACATAATCTTTCCAAGTGAATGGATTAATTAAGATTTATTTTAGTAGAGATAGATAAACGTTATGTTTTTATTATAAGTAGCTAAATGTTCCAAATGAAAATAGTAGCGACGAATTTGAGGGAAATCACGAATTGCTTATCAAGATCACTTGACAGAGGTTGATGTTACTTAGAATTTTCAGATTGTAATGACGACAAGAAAATAAGTCTAGCTCGCTGTCTCGGCGTTTTTAATATTTATTTAGGCAGCCTAATATTTGACGTCATGGTTACAAATTATCTGCGTTTCTCGTTTCTTTTTTTACATTTATTTTTTTTAAAAGCTAAACTTAATTTTTGACTGCTGAGAGTTTTTCATTACCGTACACACCCGATTATCCACGGAATTGGGTGGTACAGGTATCGTGGATTACGAAAATCGCGGATAATCTGAAAAAAGCATAGAATAAGGGGTAAGGAAGATAAGCAATGTCTTTTGCCTAAAAATAATTACACTGCACTTAACCCTACACTGCATAGCGTTGCCAATTGGATACATGGACTATTTTTCCTTATGATCAGCAAAATGTATTCAAAAAGCAACTCAAGCATAAAAAGCAAGTATTAGGTATCTTTAAAGCAATTATCACCATCTATCCTCAAAATTATTTAAAAAAAAAAAAAAAAAACAAAGGTTTCCATGTTTCTTATTACATTGAAAAACATATAGATTTTTTCAAAGAAAAACGAAAATTTATGCAGTGTAGGGTTAAAATGTGATATAGACAAACAGTGACAATAGGTACAGCATAAAAAATTATTTGTATTTGAGGTTCTCAAACATATATCTATAAAGAAGTGGCACTTACGATTAGGCACAGGGAAAATAATTTATTGGCGGAAGTACCCCGCACTCTTGGATAAGAAATGTTAAGAAAAAACAAAATTTGAATTCACGCTTTTTCGAAAAAAAAAATCAGTTAATTGTGTTTGTTTCTTTTCCAAGACCTTCGCGGATTTTCCGCTGGCGGATAATCAAGAGTTTACTGTATATGCAGAAAAAAAGGTTTTTTTAACCGTAAAATCACGCTTCTTCATTAAAAATTCTTAAAAAGTTAAATTTAACAGTAAAACTCAATCTAAATACAAAATTTCCAGATAACTGATTCTCATCATTTAAGATTGATAAGAAATAAAAATACCATAACGGCGTACGGTGTGAATGCAATCTTTATGATAAGTGAACGGATTCAAGTTGACCATCGGTAATGATATCTTTATTACCGCATCCTAACTACCAGCGCATTTTGGATTGGTTCTATATTACCTAATCTGAAAAATCACTTCTCATAATATGACAGGTGCGACTTCCTTTATTTCTATTCCATTTGCAGAAACAAGAAACCTAAATAGAGTGGGTGCCGTTTAATTGAATCAGTCGCGTCAAGAACAGAACCAAGTCCAGCATTATTAAATTAGCTGCTTTATCGAATTAGCCGCTTTCCTGTATCCAAAATTTTAAAAACAAACGTGTTGTGTTGTTTCTTATCCTTTTTAAAGAAATGACACAAGTCAGATAAATCTTTGAAGTTCTATTGAGAATAAAAAAAATAATGTCAAAAAATAGATTGAACTTTCACATAAAAACCATGAGTTATTATTTTGTATTTCAAATTTAATCGAATTAGAAAGGGACAACTAATTTTTAACAACTATCCCAAAGTAAATGCCAACGTCAAAAGGAATAGAGGGATCAGGATTTGGGAAGAAATAAAACCAATGGAAAATCTTTGTAACTGCTCAAAAATTAAAAAAATGTTTTGTTTGTCATGTATTCAGTACACAACCTCTTTTTTTTATACTTTACAAACAGAAAATAAGCCTGAAAATATAACTCAACAGAATTTTGAATTTCCCCAGTGCAAACAAACAAATTCTAAAAGGGATCCTTATAACCTTAAAGGCCTTTGAGTTTGATTTTCATTAAATATTTCTGCACTGTTAGGTTAAGGAAAAAGTCTCTGCACATGATGTGAAAGGAACTGTGAATGCTTTGAACTGCTGAAAAGAGAGCAAAAAACGCTCCATGAAACATTTAAAAGGTTGAAAGATCGCTCATTGAATTTATTTGGGTGTATTTGATTTTTATCCGAACGACATCAAAGCGTTTTGATCTTGAAAGGACTTCCCTTAAAACCTCCTATAGAACCCAACACATAAACTACGGGAAAAGATTATGACAAATTTTGGACAGTTATTCTTTTTTTTTATATTATTTATTCTCTTTTTTTTCGTTTTCAAAAAAAATTAAAAGTTTTCTCTTAAAAGAACTGCTAATGATGAAAGTTTTACTTATTTGATAGAGCAATTTACATTGTCAAGCTCTATTTATCGGACCGAGATTTAAATGTTTTCTTATAAAAGTCTTGAAGAAAAATTGAACGATAAAATATAAATGCAGCAAACAATTCAAAGTAAGAAATATGTATCAAGATGTCAGCCGTTAATTTTTCATTTTTTGTTCAAAAGTTCTACAGAGCAAAACATTAATGAACAAACACAAATCAAAGTATTAGTCAAAAAACAATGCATTATTATTGTCATTTGAAAAATTACTGCAGATACTGTCTGCCCACGGTTGCTGGAGACTCGTCAAACGTACAGTTAAAACGAGTCCATCTGAATAAACGGAAAAAATAAAAAATCGATGCTCGTATTTCGTTCATTTCAATGTGACTCCGCTTAATTAAGAGCCAAATACACATCTGCAAAAGCTGGGATCCCTACAAAATAAAAAAATGCTTCTATTCGTAGTTTCGTATGATTCAGTTTAGTGTTTTTGCGCCGACTTCATTGCTTATGTTTAAAAGTATATTAAAATATAAAGTTTCAAATACAATGGACTCCGGTTAATTGAATCAATTGTCAATTTAATCACACAGCCGCTTTAATGAATTAACTAATCAAAATCAGAACAACATGCAGCTTGATCGAATTCGCCGCTTTATTGAATCAATTGGTTTATTGAATCAGATCTGTTAATCAAACCTACGTGATACCCTGGCCCTAATAAAATTTTGATACCCCCTCACAAAAATATCCTTCATTTTCAAAAAAGTTGTTTCCAAAAGATTGGAAAAGAAAAGAAATTCATCTTATTTTGGTCCCCCTAAAATTGTGATGCCCAGGTCCACAAACAAGAGGACCGTGCGTTAATCAGGTACTTTATAAGTGGCAGAAACTCTGTACAACGCGTCCTGAATACTAAATGCTTACTACATTTGCTTAAATGCGGGAGACATCTGTTCCACACTGAGAGCCACCTTGCGGCAATCCGATAATGCCGTTGTTATGGTGATAAATCCAAACAATATTCGAATTACCTTTTTTGATTGGTTAATTTTTAAATTTAAATTTGGAAATAAACCAATCGTGAATTTCTCTGTCTCGAAGAGCTCTGTGCTAAAAACTAGAAAGCAGTAGGCGTTTAGTATTAGGTGGCGTTGCTCTGTACCGCCTTCATAAAAATTTTCCCCTCAGTAGAATTTTGAAGATTAAAAAGTACTTTTCTTGCATTTTTTTCTCATATTACCAGCGTCTAATGACCACGGTAAACTGCTCTTTGTGTCCAAACTTTTCCTCCATGTCTGCGGTTTACTTCGCATTATCGGATGCAGCATCTCATTACTTCGAAGGTTAAATCAATGAGGCACCGATTGACCACACCGGCCGCTTACCCTCCATCGCGAAAACGTTTTCGATCTTGAGACAAAGAGCGGCAATTAGGCATATATAAATCTGCCTTTCCGTTTTGCCTAAAGCAGCAAATAAATGCGCGATTCTCTCAAGGTCCTTTGGCACTCGTCTGCCTAATTTCGCTTTGCGCTTGCGTGGAACAATGAAGACGGCGAATTATGTGCACAACATGTATTCCTACCCTATTTACAGGAGGTTCCGACAAATTGCTTTGTCTTCATGGCTGGGAAAACATTTAGGCATAAGACACATTAAGAAGTAAATTGGAAAAAAAGTCCTTTCCTTAAACCCAATAAATCCAAAGTCTGGACCTTCATGGACTACGTCCTAAAAATTATAAACATTGCGGACAGCCCCCCCCCCCCTCTTCACAAGAAAACAAAGTAACTTGATGTCATTTAAACCTCTTTTTTTTTAAATATGCTTTTACTTTTTTTTTTACTTTCTTTAAATAAATTTTTCCATTGTTAATTTTTCCATATTTTTAAGAGCTGTTGTCCAGTTTTCATTACCTAACGTTATTATGTTGAGCTATGGAAGTAAAAATCTATTCCTAACTCTATTAGGTGTCACATATGCCTTAAAATTGATTGTTCTGGGGCCCTGATTGATTGTTGGCCTGCATGAACGTAAACAGGAGCTTTTTTGTTCCCCATAAATGTGTTTTTGTTTTAAATGAAAATAGTATTCCCCGTCCTTCTATTTGAACTACTTTTTACGTTTTATCGGTATAGCATCGCGGACCCCCTGGCATGAGATCGCGGATCCACGATCCGAGGGTTCGCTAGCCACATTTTGGGAAACTCTGACTTAAACAATTCGACATATATCGTAAATGCGCTATTGACCCTAAAGTCTTTCTTTATCCCAAACTTTTAAAAAGATACACCGCTCTCTGCTAACAATACAAACACAATTCGAGATTATTCAACAAAACATCGAATGCTTCAATAAGGAATAGTCTTAAACTGTCCGCGAATTTGATATTCCATATTATTGTAATGAAGCTGAAGCAGCTCCGTACTTGTTCTCATTCATACAATAACCCAAAACACGTGACTATATGTAGCAATATTGAATAGCATTGTGTTATCGCTTGGAAGCTGAATTTGACAGTCAATAGCGTTATCGGCTGAGATAAACACACGTGTATCTGCCACTGAGCTCAATCTGCAAATTACAGCTAGATCAATTACATTCCCTGCCAATGACACAGTGACAGTCACGGGAAGTATGCAGTCGTATTGGGGCTGCAGCTTTCAATATTCTAATAAATCAAAGCATGAAGAGAAATAACAGCAGCACCATAATGTGAAAAATACATTACTTATTTATTTATTTTTATGATGCTTCCAATAAAACAAAATTACTGTCTAATCTTTTATCGTAAAACCTTCCTCGCATCTGCGCATGCCTGAGGTCTCTTTGGATTTCCTCAAAATAGGGGAGAAATGCGAAGTAACATTCAACAGGAAGTTAGAAGCGAAAGCACCGGCAAGTGCGTCTCCTTATCCTATCACCCCTTTTTCAAATGGAAGCGATCATGACTGCCAGGCGAGCAATACGCAGCTAGACAGTACACTAGTTATATTCACAGGGCCCGAGCTAGGGATCTCAAGTTGTCTGATAATAAATTAGCCAAGTCATCGCCAAATTTCGAAAGTCTTAGTCAAGGAGTTTCAATTATTTTTTTTCCTAGTATAATACATTTTTTCCACTGGAAATTTCAAATAATTTTCCGTTCGCCACCAACCAAATCAGAGTTTTTTCACCACATTTCTGAATTTATCGCATTTGACGTAGTTGCGATTGTTTATCGCAATTCCTGTATTCAGCATGCTCTTAAATAACTGAAAACTTCGGTGGAAGATGGGGATTGTCCCACGTTTTGTCAGTTTTATGTTTACATTGATTTTATACATTTCTGACCGAAAAGTTTTTGAACACGTTCTGAACACTTTTTGAACACAAGCACTTCGCGGCACCAACCAACAGTGATTCATTGCAACTGAATTTCTAGTAGTAACATATTAAGAGATTTTATTAAATGGTATCTACAGAATGTTCAAGGAATACAGTCGAGCCCGCTTAATGGAATAGACATTTTTCCACAAAAAATATTTTAATAAGTGGGATATTCTATCATTCGGGATAAAAATAATACATTATAATGGTTTGGCACATTGAAAATGTATTATACTAAGCGGGATATTTTTTTAACCGATATTCTAATAAGCGGGCTCGACTGTATTTGTGAGAAAGAAAGCAATAATTTCCCTGTGTACACAAAACGCTATCCCCAATCGTGTTCCCAAGCTTAAATTTAACAAATATCCTGGGCGAGACACAATCGGAGTAGATTCATAGTCAATTTCAGTACACTTCCTTTTTAACGGAACACGTTCGAAATACGTTTTAGTGTGCACATTCCGGCAACAATTTTTCTAAATTAAAGTGAAACAAGCGTGTTTCCAATGTGCAGAGAATGCAGTGTTTGAAAATTTATTCCCTATTTTTTTTTCTTTAGAAACGAAGTTGCTCTCTTCTTTCACTCAATTAAAAAAATCCATTAGAAACACAACTAGTAGGTTGAAATATGGCAAAAGTGAAAATATATTAATATAATCAGAACGATGCTAAAAAATGAAAAAAAAAATGTTTGATACACACGATTGTGAGTACAGATATTAGAAAAGAAAGAAAATATTTAAAAATGAATTTTAGAAGCACCATAAACCTCTCGTAATGGATGCCAAACGCCAGAAGACGTTTTCACCAAAGTAAATTTCGCTCTGATAAATCGCCAGAAAAATTGCCCCGGGGTCAAAAGATATCAAATTTAATGTTGAGAAACACACTTTACATTTGACATTTGGTGAGAAATTTTTTGAAAGTAAGATAGTTTGCTGAACATTATAAGAGGGAAAACTAACTGATGGGTGTGATTTAAAAATACATGCATAAATAAAACGCTCATTTTTGAGTTAGAGTGCTATATATTTATTCCTATTTTTATTTTTTATTGAAGCTATCTATGCAATTTATTTTTCACTGTTATAGTTTTATTTGGTTATTTAAAGTATATGGAGAGATTGTCTGAATTTTGAATGATAGTCAAATTAAAATATCAGAATGAATATTTACCATAAATATAACTTATGTAGTTGAACCAGCACCATGTCTTAGGTTTACTGTTAATTCTCGTATTCTTTTTCCAAAGTAGAAATTAAGAAAGCAAAAATAAAAGTTGATATCAAAAAAACAAAAATTGAAAGATTTAAGTTTCGAAAAAACAGCGGCAAAACCTAAAGCGAAAAAAATTCTCTGAAGTCAAAATAGCATATTTTTAGAGAAAACATTTGGAATATTTAATTTGATGCTTCAACCTATTCACACATAATGAGCATAAAACAAATTGCAAAAATTTAAAAGACAAAGCGGTCAGTAAAGTGTTTGATCAAAATAAAAATAACATCAACAAAAAACCATTGAAGTCGGAGAAAAAAATCAAAAACAGACTGAAGGTGAAAATAATGTGAAAAAAAAAGGCAAAACTTTTGTACACTTGAATTGTTTTTTAAGCATAAATTAAAAAAAAAAAGCTGCAATTATGAGTAAAATTTCAAAGCAATGCATTAGCCTTTTTTAAAATGTTTTTTGCTGTCTCCTTTTTAAGTGTTTAACAATAAAAAATTTCAAAATAGAAATTCGTTGTTTTTCATCCCTGTTATGAACCTAAACTCAAACTTTTTACTATCTTTTTTCAGCGAAAAATGAATAAAAATCATACTCAGAATATCCGCAACCCCCCCTCCTTATTTTTTAAACCTTTTCTTTGTCTTTGTTTTAATAATGTTTTAAATTTTTTGATTCAAAAGAATGCAAAAAAAAAAAAAAAACCGAAGCACATTAAAAAATAAATGTTTTATCAATAATGTGCAGTTGCAGAAAAAAGGGAAGAAAGAAAATGAAAAGCAGAAAATGAAAATGAAAATCAAAAAAGAAATCGTTAGCTGAAATTTTCTTATTGCCTTAAGAAATTTTTGTAATTAAGAAACTTAACCTGGCACTTTATTAATCTCATTCGATGATTTCTTAAACGCACCTACTTTGGCTCTTTAATAAGGCAAAAAAAAAAAAAATCAATAGAAGATTCCCAGAAATAAAAAATGTTTGAAAATTCTATTTTTTGTCGTGATTTATTTCTTTTCCCTGTAATTATTCTTTTATTATTTCAAAAAATAAAACTACATGCAATAATTTCATTCGTAGTTCAAAAAAAAGCTATGTTAAAGCACAAACTATTTGACCAAACCATGAATAAAAAGTTTAATATAAGATTTAAAAAAAAAAAAAAAACAGCCTCTGAAAATATCTCTTACACATTTCAGCGAGATCAACTTAAAATGCAAACTTCTGTCCCAAAAGAATTAAGCAACGCGAAATGTGCTAAAACCCAAAGATCAAATCAAAAGTATTTTGAAATGGTGCCAGAAAGTTTCATTCAATGCAAAGGCCACATGTTAGTCATCTACCAAACTAAGCAAATTTCAAAACATTATAATTTCAGCTCAGTGATGTACACTGAAGTGACAAAAGTCATGGGATACCTCTTAATATCGTGTCGGCCCTCCTTTTGCCCGGCGAAGTGCAACAACTCGACGTGGCATGGACTCAACAAGTCGTTGGAAGTCTTCTGCAGGAATATTGAGCCATGCTGTCTCGATAGACGTCCATAATTGTGAAAGCGTTGATGGGGCAGGATTTTGGGCACGAACAGACCTCTCGATGGTGTCCCATAAATGCTCAATGGGATTCATGTCGGGCGATCTAGGTGGCCAAATCATTCGTTGGAATTGTCCAGAATTTTCTTCAAACCAATTGCGAACAGTTGTGGCCCGGTGACATGGCGCATTGTCATCCATAAAAATCCCATCGTTGTTTGGGTACATGAAGTCCATGAATGGCTGCAAGTGATCTCCAAGTAGCTGCACATAAGCATTTCCAGTCAATGTTCGGTCCAGTCGCACTAGAGGACCAAGTCCATGCCATGAAAAAACAGCCCACACCATTACGGAGCCACCACCAGCTTGAACAGTGCCTTGCTGACAGTTTGGGTCCATGGCTTCGTGGGGTCTGCGCCACACTCGAACCCTACCATCGGCTCTTACCAGCTGAAATCGTGACTCATCGGACCAGGCCACGGTTTTCCATTCATCTAGGGACCAACCGATATGCTCACGTGCCCACGAGAGTCGCTGCAAGCGATGTCGTTCTGTCAGTAAAGGCACTCGAGTCGGTCTTCTGCTGGAATAGCCCAAGAAATCCAAATTTCTCCGCACAGTTCTAGCAGACACGTCCATTGTACGTCCCACATTGATTTCTACGGTGATTTGACGCAGTGTTGCTTGTCTGTTAGAATTTACGACTCTTTGCAGACGTCGCCGGTCTCGATCTTTAAGTGCAGGCGGTCGACCACTGCGCTGTCCATGGTGGGATGTTATGCCTGAAATTTCATACTCTCGGCACACTCTTGACACAGTGGATCTGGGAATGTTGAATTCTCTAACGATTTCCGAAATGGCATGACCCATGCGTCTAGCTCCAACTAACATTCCGCGTTCAAAGTCTGTTAATTCACGTCGTGCGGTCATCATCACGTTAAAACCTCTTCACATGAATAACTTGAACAGAAATGAAAGCTCTGTAAAAGCACTGCGCATTTATACCTGTTCTATGCGATGCTACTGCCATCTGAAAATTTGCATATTGCTATCCCATGACTTTTGTCACTTCAGTGTATAATCCAGCTCAACTCCGGGGCTGGTAGATAGCGAAGTTAATGAAACTCAAGGAAAATAAGCGCTTGCTTTGTCGATCTAATTAAAATCATCTATCAAATCTTTTTGTTCTCTGCCCCTTCTAGCACTTGACACTTAGGGCGGGAAAATAGCTGTTCCATTCCACAGATTTATGGAGTTTTACTGCACGATATAATGAAAGATTTGCCAAAATATTGTTTCGATTAATTTCAAAATTTTTGCAACTTAATTGCTGCAGGAACGTTTCTTTTCATTGGATAGTAAGCGTTTCTACCTAGATGAAGCTTGAAACTTTAAAATTAGACCAGGCATTGTAACAATCACAAGTTGATGCTATTTAGTTTTTGGCTCAATCGCTCACAAAGCTTCAAATTTTCTGAAGTCACTGGAATTAATGTGAAAGTTGTAAAAGATAGTTCCGTGATGGTCACAAACATTATAGAGCCATTCCACGAAAAAGCCGCCATCTTGTCCCGCTCGCGACGCTCATTTTTTTCCATTAAAAAGTACTGATTTTAAAGGGTAATGAAAACGAAATTTTGTTGGTTAAGAAATCACAAATCGGTGTGGGACTTCTTAGGCCAAAAACTTTGTACATTACCTTTTAACATGACTACTTTTTAATGAAATATAAGAGCGTCACATGCGGAACAAGATGGCGGCGATTTCGTGAAATACCCCTATAGTATTTTCTTATATTAGTGGCAGTTAAGCTAATTTCTTGTACAAATAAACGACACTTTCAAACCGTTGTCATCACGCACTTTACAACTTTTTTTTCTCACTAGCTATCTTCGCCTGTTTGGGTGCCGGTTTTAACGCATTTCGCTTTTTATACTATTCACTTTTTGACGCTTATTCGACCTCTAACTTAGTCGACTAATGAGAATTACCTTCTAACACATGTGGTGTAGCAATTTTTTTTTCAACCCATATGAGCATAACATTGTACTAGATATGGAAATAAATGCGTCGGGTTATCTGAATGGTCAAATTATCCAAGTGACGGCTTATCGAGGTTTTACCAATTTTTTTCTGACACAAACATTAACCAAGACGCATCGTCTGTAATTATTCCAGTTGAGAAGGCTAAATGTGCTGCACATTATATGTTTTAAAGAAGAATACTAGCTTACCTATTGTTGAAGATAATTTCCACTATAGTCTCCCATTTTCAAATCTAATTTTGGGGGTGTTCCCGTGACTGAGTTTTGTCCGATTTTGGTGATGTTATTTTGTAAGAGTTACTGATGTAAAAACAATTGAAAAACCTTCTGTTGCAAATTTGGCCATGTTAAGGATATTTTCTCCTTAGTTTGACTGGACTAGTAGGGAACATACATACATACGTACATACATATATTCTCTGTTTCATTTATATGGATAGATATTTAGTTTTAAAGAGAGAGAGAGAGAAAACAAAAGCACACACATACACTCAATTATTTTAAAATATTTTCCATGTCTAAACATATTTTTTTTAATCAAAGCCAAGCCATTCAAAAATACTGAAAAGTCTTGTTTGTGCACGCAGATTGCGGTGATCTAAATTAAACTTTTAGTTAAACAAAGGTAAATAAAACATTTTTTTCGTAAATCCCCGTCTAGGAAAGAGTAAATACTGGCTTTCAGTTTTTACCGCAGTACTAAAAGAAGAGACGCCAAAACAAAGCAAACGGCATTTTTCCTGGAGTATTTCATTTCATCAAATGATGTGGCGTGACTTCCAGAACCTTTCCTATTTTCATTGCTAGAAGATTTTTAATTAAGAGCTAAACTTTTTCGAGTGCAAATATTGGAAACAGAGCAGTTTGAATTCTGCTGACAGAAAAAAAAAAAAACTGTTGTTTTATTTTGATAATGATTACTAATGCAATTTAATTGAAATACTTATCTATATCAATATCTTTATCTATCTTTATATATATTTATAAATATATTTATATATATATATATATATATATATATATATATATATATATATATATATATATATATATATATATATATATATATATATTTATAAATATATTTATATATATATCCACACACACATGCATGTTGGTAATTTTTAGAATGGGAAAAAAACCACTAACGATACAAAAAGTGCATACGGTTAAATTTTCACTCCCGGAATACGACTGTTTCTTTTTTTTTCTCTCTTTCGTGACAGCATAGTTTGTATTTCATGTGTTGTCACTGCCTACTTATTTAAATTCAAATGACCAATCTAACAAACTGTTAGTTCAATCCGGCTTTGCTGGAGTACGTCGAAGGGACCAACTTTGTTTTTCCCCACAACAGCTCCGGCAATAGAAAAATTCGAGTTTTCGGCTTTCCAGAGGGGGTGGGGGTGGAGCAATCTTGCTAGAATCTCTGGTTTTAAGCTATCTTTCCACACCCACACACACACGCACCACACATACACACCCGCAATCCTACTATGGTACTTAAATTCATGTAGGGTCATTCCATTTTAAATCAACAAATTTTCAAAAAAGTTGTTGCATCACCATTTTTGATTTTGATGAAAATTTGCATGTGTATTCCTTTTACTTCCCAGAGCTCAAAATAGTGTTCATTTTATTTTCAAAAAATTTACCCTTTGATATATAGGCCCTTTTTGTTGTTGGCAACAGCGAAAATCGGGCGTTTTGATGCTTTGCCTTATGAACTATAACTTTTTTTCTATTAAAGATTTTGAGCTCAACTATAGCTCATTGGAAAGCTAAGAAAAAGATCTTTTTATATATGCTATCAATAAATTTCAGATTTAAAAAAAAAATACTTATTTTTTCAAGGTCAAAGTTCACGACGAAAATGACATTTTTTACTACTTTCGAACATTAAAAAACCCATGAAGGGTTCAAAGTAACAAGCCGATTTTTTCCACATATATTCATAGTCATGGTTACTTACTGTACAAAAAAAATTGGCTTGTTATTCCACCCCCTTTATGAGATATGCCCCCTCAAAGTTGTAAATTTTTTAAAAAATCCAATTTTCAACGCTAAAAAAATGCATGTGGGGGGCAAGATAAAAAAATTTTTACATGTGGTATTTTAAGTACTTTTTACCAGCTTTCTAATAAAACAAAAGTTGCTTTGTTATTCAAAGGCGTTTGGCAGATATAAGGGACTGAACTTTCAAAAAATTGCACAAAAACAACACGATTATTTTCATTTTTTTAAATCTTTTTTTTTATTTAAATGTAATTATATACCTTATTCTTTGCCTTAAATGCTAAAAAAAGACTAAGAAGAGCAATGAAGAAACATATTTAAAGTTTAATAAGATAATTTAATATTTTTAACACCTGGGAATATAGAATACCACTAAACTTGTCTGATTTTTAAACATCTGATTGCTACCTACAACAGGACTGAGCATTTCTCAACTTGTCCAGGTTTGTTCATACCATGTGGTCATCCTTGTTCTGACTTGCTCTCACATGTGTATCTTAGTTGTCTTTCAAATTCTGAAAGAAGTAGGTTGTTGAGCTAGTGTTTCTGCTGTAAAATCTTGTGAAGCTGATGTGATTTCTTTTCATTTCAAGTTCATTCATATTCACAGAATGTTTTGTTAAAGGTAAAAGAAGAAATTCTTTAGAATCCTTAATATAAATTTAATTTTGTCTTTCTACATGTAAACTGTGAATAAGTTATGGATAACCCTAAATGCTCCATAGGAGTTTTTGAGAATGATGATTGTAATATTTTAAGTTACAGTAGGCAGTCTACTGTAAATAGTATTTCTGAGTACAGTGATGATGATAAAACTTTACTGCACCTGAGTACTGGGTGTAAAACTATTGAAACTGTTTGTACCTACCATGCAAAAAAATTTCTTGCCAAGTTTTGCCACCTTTATGGAACTTCTTGCTGGTAGGTACAAACAGTTTCAAAAGATTTACACCTAGTTCTCAGGTGCAGTAAAGTTTTATCATCATCACTGTACTCAGAAATACTATTTACAGTAGACTGCCTACTGTAACTTAAAATATTACACTCATCATTCTCAAAAACTCCTATGGAGCATTTAGGGTTATCCATAACTTACTCACAGTTTACATGCAGAAAGACAAAATTAAATTTATATTAAGGATTCTAAAGAATTTCTTCTTTTACCTTTAACAAAACATTCTGTGAATATGAATGAACTTGAAATGAAAAGAAATCACATCAGCTTCACAAGATTTTACAGCAGAAACACTAGCTCAACAACCTACTTCTTTCAGAATTTGAAAGACAACTAAGATACACATGTGAGAGCAAGTCAGAACAAGGATGACCACATGGTATGAACAAACCTGGACAAGTTGAGAAATGCTCAGTCCTGTTGTAGGTAGCAATCAGATGTTTAAAAATCAGACAAGTTTAGTGGTATTCTAAATTCCTAGGTGTTAAAAATATTAAATTATCTTATTAAACTTTAAATATGTTTCTTCATTGCTCTTCTTAGTCTTTTTTTAGCATTTAAGGCAAAGAATAAGGTATATAATTACATTTAAATAAAAAAAGAGATTTAAAAAAATGAAAATAATCGTGTTGTTTTTGTGCAATTTTTTGAAAGTTCAGTCCCTTATATCTGCCAAACGCCTTTGAATAACAAAGCAACTTTTGTTTTATTAGAAGGCTGGTAAAAAGTACTTAAAATACCACATGTAAAAAAATTTTTATCTTGCCCCCCACATGCATTTTTTTAGCGTTGAAAATTGGATTTTTTAAAAAATTTACAATTTTGAGGGGGCATATCTCATAAAGGGGGTGGAATAACAAGCCATTTTTTTTTGTACAGTAAGTAACCATGACTATGAATATATGTGGAAAAAATCGGCTTGTTACTTTGAACCCTTCATGGGTTTTTTAATGTTCGAAAGTAGTAAAAAATATCATTTTCGTCGTGAACTTTGACCTTGAAAAAATAAGTATTTTTTTTTAAATCTGAAATTTATTGATAGCATATATAAAAAGATCTTTTTCTTAGCTTTCCAATGAGCTATAGTTGAGCTCAAAATCTTTAATAGAAAAAAAGTTATAGTTCATAAGGCAAAGCATCAAAACGCCCGATTTTCGCTGTTGCCAACAAAAAAAAGGGCCTATATATCAAAGGGTAAATTTTTAAAAAATAAAATGAACACTATTTTGAGCTCTGAGAATTAAAAGGAATACACATGCAAATTTTCATCAAAATCAAAAATGGTGATGCGCACCCCATTTGTTGATTTAAAATGGAATGACCCTGTAAGAACTTTTATGAACCGGAAGAGTAGAAAATAAAACTTGGCTACGCTATTGATATTGGTCATTTCACAAATGATTCTTTGAAATGCTTCAGTTTATTTTTTTTTATTCTTTATTATTTATTTGGATTTTCTAATCAGTAGGTGTATAAACTATTCGAGGGTTCCACTTTTCAACGGCTTTGCATCTATTTGTTTAACTTTTCGTAAGAGTTCGTACATATTATACTCGTTTTTATCCTACACTACTGTTGATTTATTATAGATTGTGCAAAACCTGATAATTTTCATAAAATTAAATTTGATTTTACCTGCTACACCTCGCGTTTCTTGAAAGATTTGGGACAAACAGCATCAAAAACACTTCAAACTTCAAAAGCAGCCAAGACAATTCAGATTTTAAAGTCATTTAATTCCATCTCGCATATCTTCTCAGCAAAACATAACGGTTTGATTTGTGTTCAAACACGACATTTTATCATGAACACGATTTTTGCATAACATAGTAGTAGTCGTTCGCAAATTTACCGCATTCGCGCTCACAACACTAAGTTTGAAACGTAAATTTTCTGCATTCACCCCAAAGAAACTATGAAATTCCTTTGTAACTTTTATTCCTTACTTTTACAAAATTCCAACAAATTAAAATACTCCAGTCATGCGTCCAGATTCGTCATTTCAGTGTATACGTGACTTTTGGGCTTTCTGGTAGCTCGTTCCAAAGAACTATTTTTATGCTATGTGATAGGTCGTTCGTAAAAATTATTGCATGATCGTGGTTAGAGAGCTAAATTGGAAATAAGTTTTTAGAAAAGTATTTAGAAGCAGCTTGCTTTCCTTTCATGCCATACATTGCTTGTATTTCGCCACAATTAGACTAATTCTTCCGCAAGTATTTTATTAAAGTTAATTAACTCATATCATTTTTGGACTCAACAATATTTTCTATTTTTTCAAACTCCATGAACAGGGATGCCCTCAGATCAAACTTTTGGGAGAGCAAAAATTCTAAATTGCCGAATAGAACTCCTAATGTGGCCGAATGATTAAAATGGGTATGCACGCATAAATACCTGCAATGAAAAAGGATATTCGAGCATTTCAAAATTGCAGTTATGTCTCAATTTTTCGAAATCGTCAGACACTTTTTCCAAAGAAGAAATTTCTTGGAAGGCCACAGTGACCTTCCGCGATCTCCCATCGGGGTGCTTTCGTCCATGATAGCTATCCATGCAACTTTTGTTCTAACATCAGGAAGAGTCCCAGGAGTATCTAGGAATGAATCGAAAAACTAGATGAAATAATGAAACTGCAATTCAACAATTAAATGAGAAATAAGTTCACTATCGTTAACAGTAATGAAATGAAGAACAAAAATGCTATAAAAAGAACTACAACTTAAACTGCAAGAAGAAGCTTGAAATGAGAATACGTCTCTTATGTTATGCCGCAGACTCTGCAAGAGCGGATTCAGAAGTTTTTCAAGGAAGAGGCGATCGATTTTGTTACTTAATTTTGACTATGCATTCTGGTTTGCAAATATTGATCACATAGATTTCGGACTTCAGTTTCAAAACATTTCCGGGGGAGATCCCAAACTTCTTTCCTTCAGCAAAATTAAAAGTTGTCTAAAATTAAGTTTTTTGAACTTCTATGTAAAAATTCCCTGATAGAGGTACCACAAGGGAGGAGCGATCGCCCCATGTTGATCGCCCCTCCCTTGTATCAGCCCCTGAGACTCTCCAAGATCCATTGTGATTAGGGTCCGTTTGAAGGCCTAGCTCTTCTGAAACTTCTGAACCGCAATTTCAGGATACGAAAATCAATTGTGGACTTTATTCAGTCGGAATTTTGGGATGGACAGAGATCACTTGATGAATTGCTCATCGTTTAATGAAGAAAATGTTATTTATCAACATTGGCAGGTTGGAGAGTGGATGCAGTCGACAATTGACACAAAGAGCAAAATCTATCGTAAGAATTTAAACATGGGCTTACTTTCATGAAAGTACAAAGCGCACTCGCTCTGCAAGGTTAATTGAAATTAAAGAACATCACTTAGTTTTTCAGAAAATTAAATGTTTCAAACGATTTTCAATCTTTCTTCAATTTTCAAGCCCAAGTTGAATGTCAATTTTATTAGACCAAGTTGAGAGTCAATTTTGCAAGTAAATATTTTCCAAATTTTTATAAAAAAAATATTTTCCGGAATAAATACAGCCTGGTAAGTGTTTAAGATTTTTTTTTTTTTTTTGCGTTAAAATAAAAGTTTGAAAATTATCCTTTAATGTTATATATCAGCTAATATTATTTAAATAGTCTATCATCGTGATTTACGGGCTGTTCAAATACTTTGTGATATTCCTAGAGATTTTGATCAGGTGTATCAAAAGTAGATAATTTCTCATAGAGTATAATGCATCAAAGCTAAATTTGAATCTTAAGAACAAAGTGTGAAAGGTTTGAATGACAGCATGGATCGCAATCGTCGCAAATCGTGCTTATAGTTTTAATTTGAATGGGTATCTCTTTTTTTGAAGCGATTCAACACAAATTCGATTCAAAAGTACCACATAATTCAGATAATTCAAGTCTTAAATCGGCAGCAGCAGCATATGGCTTTTTTTTTTTCGTCTCCTCTTTCCAGGCAACCGAGAGCTACAGCATTAGGGTGGTTCACAAACCTATGGTGAAAAAAAAATTTTGTCCTAGAGGTCACGGCGGTGGCTCATTTTTTTACCTTTACCCACCCTAATATACTGCCAAAATTTCAACCTCCTACTTAAATAAAAAGACGGTGCTCAAAGCTCAAATAGTTCTCCAGTTTTTGTCAATTTCAAGCCTTTTTCGGTTGCGGCAAAAAAAAAAAAAAAAATCCGGGTGTTTTGCTATCATTTTTGCTGATTCTTATATTCAATGATCTCCTGAATCCTAATATGGCCACCCTTTTCCCCCATTGCCTCCCACTTTTCAAAAATAGTGCCCCTCTCCCCTCCTATTTTCATCAGATTTCGACAATTTCACAGATATTATTTGGAGGGAAAGGAAGCATTTTATAATATACCATTACCATTCTTTTATACGGCTAGAGAGCTGAAAAGTTCAAAATCATAAACACTTTTCGCAAGTTAGGAGACTCATGGAGGTATTTTCCCCTCCCCTCTGTAAAATATTTAACATATCATCAACAACTCATTTTTTCCAGCTTCAAAATTTTACACTAATTTTTTGGTGCAACAAAATAATATCGGACTGCCTTCTATGACTCCCACGTCCAAACAATTTTTCAAGCTGTAAAATGTTTTTTAAAACCTTGAAAACATCGCATGTTACATATGAGTCGCACCGCAGATTTCCTTCAGTAAAGAACATTTCAGCATTATTTATATTCATTCCAGTTACATTCGAGCAATTACCGTGGGGGAAAGGGAGATCATAT
This sequence comes from Uloborus plumipes, assembly GCA_038373865.1. Lineage (NCBI taxonomy): Eukaryota > Metazoa > Arthropoda > Arachnida > Araneae > Uloboridae > Uloborus > Uloborus plumipes. Next base: position 50,294 of record JAXGGA010005893.1, read on the forward strand.
TTGGATTCAGTGGGGCATTTTACATAAGAAACAGCAAGAATAGTGTCAGATACATTTGAAGTTCATTTTTTGCCGAGCAGTGTTGTTATACTGAAATTTGCTAGAAGTTTTTAATTAAAGCCAAAATATTTAAACTTCTTGCTATGCAATTCAACTTTCTATGTATATTTATATATAGATTTTTTTTTTTTTTTTTTTTTTTTTGAGAGAGAGAGACTTTTAGTATTGAATATTTTATTGTCTCAGCAAGGATAAGTACTCAATTTTCCTCAACAGCAGGTAAAAGAAACTGCTTATTGTCCTCATTATTGAAAAAAAATTCTGTTAAATTCTTGAATTATTTGAACATTTTCCTCAACAACGTTATTCACCATTATTTATTTAATTTTTTTCTTTTAATTCTGTGATTGATATTATACTTGCATTTGTTGGGGTGTAGGACGAAGAATGTTAGAAAATAATCTCTAATATTCATGTTTGAAAAAAAAAAATCCAATTGTTCTGTACTACTTGTTATTTCACATCTTTATTCTTGTAATAACTTGCTTTTCTTTCAACTAGAATTTGATGCGAAAAACTAAATCAAACTAATTAATTCACCAGAAAGGTGTCACAAGTACTTTAACAAAACTGTCCTAATTGTTATCTCAATTTCCAGGTCGTTCATATCTTATAAGGTTTTTTCCAAGTTCAGATATTCCCAGAAGTTTTAATAGCAAATGGAGCATCTATTAATGCTCAATCTATTTTTTTACTGTACAAAAAGGCGCTGAAACTGTAGAAAGTGCTGTACCTAGGTTTTTTCTTTTATGATTAAATGAAAAATCTCTTTCTTATATAGGAACATAAATATTTTGAGGCACATAAGAGACTGTATTTTCTCAGATAGGTTTCCTAATTGACTAATAATAACTCAATTACATCTTTATAATCAGCAAGAGTGATCATAGATTTATCTATAGATTTATAAAAAGCTTACAGTTGAAGTTTCAAACTTGTTCAAGTACTTTTTAAGTTCTATGTGCAACATTCTTTTTTTTTTTTTTTGTTTGTTAAATTCTTTGCCAAACATTTTTTTCGCTTTAAAGTTATTAAAAAGAATAGAACTTGTGAGAAATATGATGGCAAAAGTAAGCATGAAGTAAATATCTTTGCCTAAAGTTCAGATTAGTTCTATGCCAGACTAGCTACAATAGCTTATTTTGTGCAATTAGTTTTTATATTTTAATTCATTCTTCTTGTGATACTGTTGGCACTATTAGTTTAAAACTTTAAATCTTGCAATTTTTTTCTCTGCGCCCCACAACTTTAAGAGCATAAAAAACATTTTGCACAGCTCTTCCACAACTCTATTTTGGCAAGCGTAAGTTTTGAAAATCATAGCACAACATGTAGACAAGTAATACTGCTATCTACATTGTATGCTGCGACCTACAAAATAATCGATTGTATCAAAATGTGTTGCTATATTAATTTAAACGATTAAAAAACTTTTTTGTTGTTTGAACTCATATTTATGCGTTGTAAAATGAGAATAATTGAAAAAAAAAATCTCTTTCAAGAAAATGGTCTCGTTAATCTAAAAAACTCGAAAATTGGAAAAATTACGAAAAAGCGTAAAAATGAAGGGTGTTTGAGCACCATCTTCCATTAGGAGGAGGGAGCTGAAATTTTAGGGGAGTGATCTTATACATAAATGTAAAAAAAGTAGGGTGCGCCTTGGTCCGTAGCAAAAAAAAAAATTTTTTTGAACCACCCTATACAGCATGCCCTTGTTATTTTGTGCGGTCTCCATATAAAAACATATATAAAATTATAACTGTCCGAATCCTGCTCAGCCCTGCTCCTTTCATAATGTAAAAGACAAAAGGGAAAGTCCATCAGCGTAGATATAGCTTCACTCTACATGAGCATAGAAGGCAATCTTTTTCTTTTTTGTGATTTCAATACAGAAAATAAAACTTTTATGCAATACTGATTGTGTCCTGAAGGACGTCAGCTGACATTGTATTTTAGACTAAAAAGAGAAGGAGTTAATGCCTAGTCATTCACTTTTTATTCTTTATTGTGTCACACTTGATTTTTCAAACATGATAGTAGTAATTGCACCTATGATGAGTCACCTGTTTTCTTTTGAAAAACAAGAACAAGCTCATAATACACCAACGAAAACAAATGTAATAGTACATGATTGGTTAAAATCTTTCTTTTCAAATATACAAAAGAAATCAAAACTAATTTACTACAACAATATGTATTTCTTTTCAGTTTTAACAAATTCTTCTAATTTGTAAGTCTTACTTTCAGGTACTATTTTGTCAAAAGTATGAAAAATGACGTCAGAATATTTTAACCATCATCGCGGCGATGTGGATCATAGAATATAAGATTTAACAATTTTTATTCCGGGAAAAATCAGATCATAAAAGTAAAAGAAAAGTAATAAATCTATGACCAATGGGAAAATATATGTACGTTTATAATTAAGGGTATGTTATATTAAAATCTCCACGAAACCAAAAATATGCTTAAAGTGTACATTTTGTAGCGTGTTCTTTCTCACAAACGCTAGAAAATTAAAAAGAGTATGAGAAGACTTAGAATTTTAAAAAGATATAAGTAAAAAGAAATAATGTTGACTTTACTATTTGACTTATAACACTTCACAGAAACAAAGAACAGCTATTTGCATACAAAGCTTGCATTATGTGTATTTTGCATTCAACAAAGCTTAAAAAATGTTAATTTTTTGTTTAGACAGCAGATTTTTTTGATACGCTAAAAAACGAAAGTAATCAACCAATTTCTTAACGTGTTAATTAAAATAGTTTCTTATTCTCGAAAAGTGCCCTTGTGTTTAAGCTATTGTTTTCGTTAAAAAAGCAAAAAAAAAAAAAAGCATGAAGGAACTGGTAAAAAAAAAGAAGGTTTTAACATGTAACTTAAAAAGTTTGAAGTCCGACAAGGACATAAAAAAACAATGAATTTTTCCTATGAGTGAGTCTGTGGTTGACATTTATGACATAAATTTGCTCCTGGCTGAAAATGCTAACGTTTTAATCGTGAAAAAAAAAAAGCACACACACACACATGCATTTTTTTATTTACTGAAAGATAGTTTTGCTCCTTGTAAAGGGGTAAATTTTTGAAAATTTTAGCTGAAACTTATTTAAGAATCTTAAAAAGTATTAATCCTTTTTTAGCAAGAAGAACCATCCAGATCTAAACGAGCCTACTTTCAGGTGTACCAACATCGACTTTCTAGCATCTAATCAATATTTTCTTTATTACCTAAAACTGCGAATTATATGCCAAAGATACCGTTTTAACATTGAAAGCTGAGTTCTAAAAACAAAATAGATCTCTCTCATCTGATAGAATGAACACGTAACAAATAAATAAATAAGAAAATAAAGTATCTACACCCTTTTTTCAATATTTTTCAAAAAATATTTAATAGCTTTCAAATGAAAAAGCAGAAAATAATTAAAAATTAAAGGCACATCAGAGCATATTTTGTCTTAAAAAATCGTTTTTAACTTTTTTATGTAAAAAATAAAGCGCCTCGGATTTTATTTCTCTCGTTGCCGAAAATGAAAAAAATATTTTTATAATAAATGTATTATAAAAAAAAATAAATTAATAGCAAACAGTCTCATTCTATCTAAATAAATTTCTTTAAAAATATTTGGCTGCACAGCTTTTTCTTGTTGTTAAAAAATAAAGTGCTCAGAATTTAATTTTCATTTCCTGTAGCCAAAAAAAAAAAAAAAAAATGCATTGAAACTGTAGAAGGAAAAAAATCATCTCAATAATCACAATTTCACAGATAAAGCTAGGGCTGCGAAATTGGAGATACTCATTTTAAGGTAAATGAGTTGGAGTCAAAAGTCGCAGGCTTTTCAATTCCAAGAATCGGAGTCGGAGTTGGTCATTTTCCCCTCTAAGGCAGGAATTCAAGTGAAACACCATTGCAATCGCTTCGAGATGATCGCAAATTGCAATCGCTACTGGAAGTCGAATTTCATTAGAATCGCATCTCGTAGCGATTGTAACTTAAATCCAAATTTGGGAATTTGCCATTGCATTGGTGAGTTGCGATCGTCCGTGTTTCACTTGAATTCCTGCCTAAGTCTACATGTCTGCTATGATTGCAGAGTCGAAATTGGACTGATTTTTGGGTACTGAGAGTCAGAGTTGAGTAGTCGAGTCGTCAGTATTTTTAAGATTAAACTGGGAAAGTTCTCATAATATTTGGTTTGGTCCTCTTCTCATTCAAACTCTAACTTCGTGCACACAGATTAACAAAAGTTAATTTTATTGAAAAAAAAAGAAAAAAAGAACAAGGAAGTATGTGGAGAAGCTATTCAACGTTGTTTTACATACTGAAGTAAAAAAAATCATTAGAGAGAAGAATTCATTCCTTTGGTCAGATGAATTAATTAAACTACTTTCAGCAACATCTCAGATAAACCTTGTTAAGATAAGACGAAGTAGTGCATAGTCATTGAGGCACTAATTTTCTTTATAGGCACTTACAGGGACATTAAATCTCTAAATGAACACATTTTTCTCTCTAATTTTGTCGCTGAAACAGCGCCTTTTCACGAAACTTCTGCAGCGAAATATTTAAGCAGTAAAAATATCTCCGATGTCGTTAACTTGTTTTTATGCTGTTGTATTTCTTTCCTTCACGACTTTTCGTGAATAGCGTTTACAAGTTATTTGTATTTAAATCGAAGAAAATTGCACGGAGGGTGGATTAAATTACGATCTTTTTACTACCAGGAGAAAAACAACTTCTCTGGCGCTAATAGTCTTTTCAGCGCTTGAGCTGTTAAACGGAAGCCACTTAGGTGTCTTTCCTGTCCTGATAAGTAATTCTTTTCATTAGCAATAAACACACTGTTACGGAGAGCATTTATTTTGAGAGAAACCAGGAACACTTCGAGCGGATAAATTTTCATCGGATAATATAAAGCATTTAGCGGACGAATCCTACGTTTGCCCATACATAACAATGAAGACCAGATACACACTGACCACCGAAAATGTAATGAAGATTTAGTAGTCAGTTTTATGCTCGCCATCATTTCAGTGATTAGCGTTTGGACCTGCTGGCTATTTTATCGGATTTACAAGCTGATGCTGCATTAACCTACATGCCTTTTACTGATGTTAATTATTCGCATCGCAAATTTTTGTCACAGTTGTTTCATACAAGTTGATGTATTTAATGCAATCAAAATAAAGATTAAAAAAAAAAAAAGGAAATCCGTATACACTGTAAAAAATGAATGTTGTTCTTACAGTATAATACAGCTAATTTCGAAGTAATAAACTGCAAAAATTGCTAATTTTACAGTAATAAACAGTAAAATTTCTACTTTTACAGTACTAAACTATAAATTGCTCATTTCACTGTAACAAATTGTAAAATTACTAATTTAACAATTTATTACCGTACATTTTAGTTTTAAACTTGAACCTCTGCTGCCAGTATTATACTGTTATTTTTACAGTATATTACAGCTAAATTTTACGGCAATAAACTGCAAAATTGCTAATTTTACAGTCAGAAAGTAAAATTGCTAGTTTTACAGTTTATTACTGTGCATTTTAGTTTTAAATTGGAACCTCGTCCGCCAGTATTATACTATAAAAACAACAGTCCATTTCTTGCAGTGTATTATTTCCAAGCATGTATTCTGTTACCACGCAAAGTCTTTCTTATATCTTTACCGAACTCAATGATTTACCCTTCATTTTAAAGCTTATCAGCCTGGCTACTGATGAAAAACAGACCCACAGTCCGTAAAAAAAGTTTTTTTCTCTGTTTTTATGACACATTTCATTAATACATGGCATCTGAAAATTCAGCTTTTCACTGACAAATTTTTAGCAGAGCAGTTCATTTTTAGCATTGTATAGAATATCAACAGAGTGTATTATTAAAAGGGAATATTTACAATAGTTTTCCGAGCAATTACTTTTTTTCGATGTATCTTCAGAAATTCTAAAATTATCGTTTGTAGAATATTTTGATTGAATAATAGAGAGAGCCGGAAAAAAAACTAGTAGAGAAGAATGCGATACTATGTGATTTACTCATATATAGTAATAATTCTTGATTTTTCATCGCTTTTTATGTGGGCCAGAATATCCACCAGACTTAAAAGAGTCATTGTAAAGATATAAAGAACAATAAAAGAACGAAGATTACTGTAATTTATATGTTTAAGGGGGGCATGCAGGGTTTGTTTACTTTTCTTCGCCGCCATTGGATAGTGGCAGTAGCACCTTCAACAAATTGTTTCAGTTACGAATTACAGCTCTCCTCTAATGCTTGTAAAAATTTCAAGAATTTTAATTTTATGCAGAAAATTCCCATATTTAGTATGACATTAAACTTCTAAATGTTTTTGAAATATTTCGGGGAAAATTAGGCTAAATTGCAATACAAAAAGAACAAAATCGAATTTTTGAAAAAGCGCTTCGAGATACTCAATCCCATGGTATAAATTCGTTATGTGCCCAATTTCATATTCGCCTAACAGACAGACATCCATTCTGCTTTACTATTAGTAAAATACAGAAGTTAATAATTTTATAATGCATCAAAAAAGGCTGACAAGTAGCAATTTAATATTAGTTTTTTTTCCTTATTAAAAAAAAAAAAAAAAAAAAAACAGGTAAAAGTTAAATTTAATTTTTTTTAATGCTTAAAATAAAATATTTGAAACTATTTCTACTTACTTAATTTTATTTTAGGCACTCTTTAAACACTTAGTTCTTTTAAAAACATATAAATCATAATTTGCCTTGGAACAAATTATTTCCCTTGCGTAAATACAAAAAGTTATGTTAATTAATTAAAAAACGAGTTGATGTGGTATTTTTTTTCCCCATTATTTCTGGTCAGAGAAATAAGTTGATAAATCATTTTCTAAAACTATGAAAATGTCCTACAAATTCGTTTAAAATGGTTATCAACTTATGCAGCCCCCTTTGTAACTGCGGCCAAAAGGTTCCTTTACTCTATGATATACAAGTCACTATCAGTTTATTTCCCTGTTAAGAAAAAGATCTTTTCAAGCGTGGCGCCATCTTTGAGGCAAAACGAAAACCAGTTTTTTGTGTATTAACCTTTTGTATGCGACTAAGCGACTAACATTTGACACCATCTTCTGAGCAAAAGATTGACGTATCTCACAATTACAAATTATTGATTGCCTATTTGCTATTTCACACGCATTTATTTCAAATCCTTTTGAAGGTTCCTTTTTTTTATTCAAATTTGTTTCCCTGTTATTTATTTTAGCCAAGTATAACAGTTTATAGCTCTCTCAGCAAGCAGAAACGACACAACGCTGAATTAACTGTCGCAGGTTGTTGAGAAGGAAGTTCATATTTTTATCGGGAGAAAGAGTGAGAAAAATGAAATTGAAACTTTTAACGAAAAAAAAAAAAAAAAACGGACATGTAGATTTTTTTTCTGTTTTCAGGAGTGAAGTTTCAGATTGCATATTCTTCAAAATACGGAATTACAAAAAAAAAAAAAATAAAATAAATAAATAAATAAATAAATAAAATAAAGTCTGCAGATTTTCGATGCGTTTTTGACCCCTGATGCAACCAGGAAGAGGAATAGAAATTAGACATTTCTGGATATTTTTTTATCTGTGTATCTGTCTGTAACACGGCTAAATAATTGTTAAATTATTAAAATGAACGATGCTGCAGGGTTATATTTTTGCAGGAAAGCATGACAAGGAGTCACTGTTTTAAGCTGTTCAAATCTCAGGCTAACCTGGAAATTCGAAAAAAAAATAGGGTGAGTTCTGGTAAGTGCGTACCCTTTTTTTCAAAGTTCATGTTCTCAAGGATGCTGCTCTGTTGAAAAATCTTGTACACTCACAATTTTTTTTTAGTTTTCTTTCCAGATCCTTTACTAAGATTTTCAAGCATATAATATGTCAAATAAACCATAAGCATAGGTTTTGTGACCTGGTTTATGACACCTATTCTAAGGTACGCACTTTCCCTACCTAGCGGGGTAAGTGCGTCCACCTTAAATTATGTGAATATGAACAGGAAAAAACTTCTGGCACATATTAAATATGTTAGGTAGTTGCCTTGGGATAATTCCTAATACTAGAGATCAGCACTTGCTTGCATGGATGAAACGCAATCAGTGATGTCCCACGTGTCTTAAAAACAACTGTGATTTGAAGACTGAGAGTGTTGTGTTTGTGATTCTTCCTCTGTCCTTTTAATAAGACCAAGTGAGCAAATGTAAGTTGTTTTTATTTAGTAATAATCACTTATAGTCTAAATAGTTTATTTTAGTTTAATACATTAAACAGTCTATGTTTAAGCCAGGGTTCGCACTTACCCCTTCTTAAATGTAAGATGAGACATGTGCGTCCAATAGCGTTGTTGTAAGTGCGTACGCCTGTGATTTTCTTTACTTCTATTTATATAGTAGATCGTTAGGTGACCTGAGTGAACAATTCGTTTTTTTCCGAATAAATACGGTTTTAAAATATTTTTCTTATTAGAATTCGAAGCAGTAAGAAAAAACACAAAATAAAGAGCAAAAAAAAAAAAAAAAAAAAAGAAAATAATTGATCATGATATAATACTTGTACTTTTTTTTTCTTGTACATTGAAATAGTTTTTCACAAGGTGTTCTTAATTTTCTTAAATATAATTTAATTATTACTCCACCTTCGTTTTTTGAATCAGTTGGTTCCTCATTTAGTGTTTCATTTAATTTCATTGCTTCATTTGTCATTCTGGTTTAAATTAAGTATAGCTTATGATCGCTATTTTCAACAAAAAATTTACTACTTAAAAGCCAATATATTTCAGAGGTAATGAATCAAATTGAAATCTTATGCCGCAATCAATGTAAATATAAATACTTGATGGAAATGACGTAGGATTTATAATCGGCTTATAAAAGATTTATAAGCAAAATTAAAGGTGAATTACGAGAGTTGGATTTTCCACGTAACGGTACACACTTGCCTCATCATAATGGTACGCACTTGCTCCGCATAATAGTACGCATATGCCTCATGATAGTGGTACGCACTTGCCCCATCATAATGGAACGCACTTACCCCCACCTTACTTTAAAGAAAGGGAAAGTGCGTACCGTCATATAAATAAATTTTATTCAGAGTATTTAATCAAAATACCCCATGTATGTTATTAGTAGCTATTACTCAAAAGAAACAACTTGCATTTCTTGACTTCAATTGCTTGATATGACTACAAGAGAAAGTGAAACAAAACCTTCTCAATCTTTACTTTGAAGTTTTTTTGAAGACATTTAAGTTGTCTCTGATTGTGTTTCGTCTATTAAATCCAGGAATGAATTCTACCTATTGAAATTATCATTAGACAGTTATCTAACGTAGTCGATGTGTTACAGAAGCCATTTCAACCCAGTGTTCATATAATTCCCAGTGGACGCACTTACCCCGTGGACGCACTTACCAGAACTCACCCTACTATTTTAGCAGGGTAGTGGGAACTTGGGACAGTTTACCGGAAGAGGCGGTAAGGAGCAATAGAGTAGATAGCTTTAAGAGAGCCATTGATCTTCATTGGGGTCTTTAATTTGACTAGGACCAGCCCAGTTGGGCCCAGAGTCTGCTGCTGGTCGTCGCATTTGTATTTGTATTTGTAACACGACAGCGCCTAATCGGATGGACCGATTTCGATCTTACTTTTTTGTTCGAAAAGAGAATTGATCGAGAGTGTTCTTAACTAGATCTCGTGTTAATGTGCTCTAAAATTGTAGAAGAGATTAATTAAATTCTCGAAATTTAACGTTTTTCGCAATTGTCGCAGTGAGAACATACTTGAACTTTCGTAAAAAAAAAGAATGCTATATCTTACAAGTTTTTTTTTTTTTTTTTTTGAATGTATATTTTCTTCTAAATCAATGCACTCCAAGGTTTTCTGAATAAAATGTTTACTTCTACCAAACACACACACGCACACCCACATGCTCAATTAACTAATTCGCCCACTACTTTTCCTCCCAATAAAATTATTAAAATGAACGATGTTGCAGGGTTATATTGTTGCACGGAAAGCATGACAAGGGGTCATTGTTTTAAGCTGTTCAAATCTCAGGCTAACCTGGAAATTCGAAAAAGTGCCTCTGCCTCCCAGTGCCTCTGCAGATTTAGGCAGGAATTCAAGTGAAACTCGGACGATTGTAACTCACCAATGCAATCGCGAATTCCTAAATTTGAATTGAAGTGAAACGTTACAATCGCTACGAGATGCGATTCTAATGTAATTCGACTTCCAGTAGCGATTGCAATTTTGGTCTATTGCGATCGCCTCGAAGCCGATTGCAATGGTGTTTCACTTGAATTCGGCCTTTAGTTTCCCCTCAGTATTTTTATGAGGATGATTTTTTTTATCTCCCAAGGCACCCTACCCATCCAAGTAACTTTAAAAATCATCAACACTAGATCCAAAAAAGCAAATCTTTCTTGCGATTTTGTTTATTTACTATACTCAATTATTCAATGTTTCTGTAAACAACTCTCATATTCACAAATCTCTAGACTTTTTTTTTTTTTAAAGCTTCACAACCTTATTTATTTTGGTACTTTTGTGCTTAGTTTTCCTTTCCTTTCAAAAAAATTGATTGCAAGATATGTATTATTCTGAAATTTTAGACTAAATTTCTGAAAATGTGATAGCATTAAAATGAGCCCACTTACTACTCAAGCGCTAATGATAAAAATTTATATTTTTCATATTTTAACAGCCAGGTATGCGTGGTAACTTTTGCAAAAAAAAAAAAAAAAAAAAAAAAAACTTCCAAGTAAAAAACACAAAAGAAAAAAAAAATGCCGGAGTATTAATAAGCTGCATTTTTATGAGTTTTAGGATAGATAAGAGATTTACCGCTAGATGACAATGACTTGCAGCCTGCAGTATTTTGGTGTTACACAGTTGTTTGTAAAAACATATGTTATGGATAGTAATTTACCACCAATAAAACGCTACATCAAAATTTTTATTACACACATCTGTTAATTAGTTATTTCTGCATTATATTTATGACAAATTAAGTGAGAAAATTTAAACTGCAATGTATGCGAAACTACTACTTACGGAGTAATCATGAGACTACAATTCTTGATCGAGAAAACTTTAATTCTTCAGAAACTAATTCCAAAATGAAATTGGATAACTTTTGCGAATTCAACTGTCGGCAAATGCAATTCTGCTGCTCTTGAATTAAGATAAAGAAAATTACAATTAATTCTGCCAAATGTTCCTTATTGTCATTGTAACTTAATATAATATTGAAGAGAGTTGAACAGATTTTGCAATAGAATATATTGTTAGAACTTCAATTGCTTTCCTAAGGTGTCAAAATACTTCTGACTTAGTAGAATAGGAATACATTCTATTCTAGATACATTACCCGCAGGCGGGTACAACCACAATTCTATAACAAATTCATTTTACCCAAGTATATTAAGTCTGCAAGGAATGTGTCGCTTCCGTTTGTCTTTATTCATTACATCGGTATTGAATCAATATATCAATATTGCTAAAATTACTATAGTCTCTTGCTTCTAAAATAATTGACTTTCAAGCTAGAGTATACATTTGAACGAAAAGAAAAAACTAGTTTTGATAGTGGCTCAACATTCAATATTATTACTATACCCGTGACTATACCCGTGTTTGATGAATAGTACATTAAAATAAGTAATGGAATAACCTTTCAAAACGAAATTTCCCCGCTGCACACACACAGTAGATGCATAGAAAATATCACCAAAGCTTAAAGTTCAACGCATCCAAACAAGTCTCGTATAAAGAAAGAATATTGCTTTAAACAAACTAAAACTCAGTTCGTAAAGATTTTTATGCAAATGTATCCGTCAACTTTATTCCAAATGGAGAAAATTTTCTCTTCGCATTTGCATAACAAAAGCGCATTTTATGAGTCACTCACAATAAGCAGAATGGACTTATGGTAACACTAAAATACATCAAAAAATATTTCCCTTCCTAATAGTGTACGTTTCACAAAAGGGTGAAAGACCCAGTATGAAGAACTACCAATTTTGTAGAGTGCTTTCTCTTTCTTTAAGGTCAAATACTATGATTTTTTAAGACTTTTGCGCTGCCAGTTTTTATTCTTTTTCTTGATTTTATTGTTTTCTTTTTAGCTGTTAACACTGAAGCCCCGATTTCCTTCCTCTTGAAGACTAAATGTGTAATTAGTACAAAGCAAATTCTTTTAAATTTGCCCATAGTGAAATTTACTGCTCTTAAAATTTTTGGTTGTTATTTCAATTCTTGGTTTTTTCAAAGATAAGTTTCTAACGAAACAAGAAATTATCTCATTAATTAGTAGAAGGAACTGCAACTAGAACAAAATGCTGAATTCCATTTCCTGTTGTCAACTAATGCTGCAGTATCCCGCACTCCCGAGAGATTGAGAAATCTTCTTTAAGTACTTCATTTAAGCTTAAAATTTAATTTATGGAATGTTAACAAATGATTAGCTTTGAGTGGGAGGTTTTGAAATTGTGAGTTCTTAACAGGCGCAGGGGTGCCCATCCCCCTCCAAGCTCAATAACGCACCCCCCCCCCGAAAAATTTTTTTTTACAATCCTCTCGTGCTTTCTATTTTTATTTTGACCCTCCTTTTTGAATTCGTTTTTTAAAATATACCATTAACTTTTTAAAAGTTCGAGTTGTACGCAAAATAGAATCGCTTTTTTTTCCCTTCCAGACATTCCAAGCACACACAGATGCACACACATGCGCACAAAATAAATAAATAAATAAATAAATATGTAAATAAATAAATAATAATAATGAAATAAAAGAAATAATTTAAATAAAAAATAAATTTATAAATAATTTTTATTTAAAAAAATCCGTAAATAATTTAAATTTAAAAAATAAATTGATAAGTATTTAAAAAAAAAGAAAAATTAGTTTAACCTCCTCTCTGCCCAAAAAAATAAAATTTTAATGGCGCAACTTGCGCCATAATCCCCCCCCCCCCGTGGGCACCCCTGAACAGGATAGAGGGAGGGTGTGGCAATAAGTGGCATTACACATTTTTCAATATGCTTATAAAAAACAGCATGGTATGTGTTGAAGATGGGGGTAAAGCGAATTGACCCCTTTGTGATAAATGTGGGAGAAGGAGGGCGGAATGTTTAAGGGGTTACAGTACCTCAAAAATGACCAAAAGACCAAAAAAAATTTTATTGCTTATTTCAAAAGTAAAAGTTATTTAAAACACTCAGAAAAAAACAGCATTGTTCTAGCTAAATTATTTAAAAAGTTATGAGTGACTTTAGGGCATACATGCTATGTATTCTAATGGAAAAGCCAAACTTTAAAGTGCTTTTTCTCGGTGATCAGTTTTTAGTGTTTCTATGTTACTAGAAATGCTAAGGAATTTTTTCTATTAAAGATATAACTTTAAAGCAATATTTTTTGCACTCAGGATAATATATTTAACAAAACTGTGCATTGAATAAGCGTTTTATAAGTTACAAAATTTTTTAGAGTTTGTTAAACCTCGAAGAACAAAATTTTCTAAGAATTTTTTACATAAAAGGTCACAAAATATTTTCTAATCAAAATATAAGAAAATGAATGCACAGATTTGTTGAGGTTTTCCTTGTGATCATTTCGCAAAAAGAAATTTTGAAATTAGTGCAGAAACAAAAAAGCCTTAGGGTTTTAAAAAAACTGAAATTTTCTTACATTTTTCAAATTTTCAAAAAAAGTTTTCAAAATTTTTGATGTTTGAAAATAAATTATTGATTTTTAAACAAGTGCAGAAACAAATATTTCAAAGAATTAACTTTTTCACTTAAATTAAAGAAATTTGTTAGAAAGGTACTGTAACCCCTTAAAGAAAATGAGATATTTTTGACTGCCCCTAATACTTTTTTTTTTTTTTGACTATACGAAAAAATAAAGAGTTTGTAAACATTTTAGCATTTAGGCAGTAATTCAAGTGAAACACGGATGATCGCAACTCACCATTGCAATCGCAAATTCCCAAATTTGGATAAGTTGCAATCGCAATAAATGCTAATCGCACTGACGTCACTACGGGTGGAGCCAATAAGAGCTCACAAGCAGTCAGCGATCTCCTCTTATTCGCCAAGTAGGCTGTGACGTTTTATCTAGCTCGTTTTTCATAGGCAAACGTCACGGCATAGGCATGTCAAGAAACGTTCTAATAACACTCTGAACACTTCCAATAGCGATTGCAATTTGCGATCGCCTGTTTCACTCGAATTCCTTCCTTAATCTTTTGTAAAAGCCATACAAAGATAATTTATCAGATTATGGTCTTAAAAAAACGCACATAATTATTTCTGTAACTGTAAAAAAAAAAAGAGCATAAAATACATAACGAATTTATTGAGTAGTATCCTATTCAGGACTGATTTTTAGTAGCGAATAAAACTTTGGAAAGAAAAATTTTTTCAAATTTGTCTATTGTTGGGTTTATGGATAATAAATATTCCCGTACAGTTTGGAGTTATTTACCGCATTTCTTTGTTGATTCTATAGTCTAGTTCATTACATCATCACTATGCCTTGAGTTACACTTTGAGAGAACCCTGCACTTTTTTAAGGCTAACTTTATTTCATTATTTAATGATATATTTGATCTATTAAATACTTCCAATCTCTTTTCAATGTTGTTGTATTCATCCCCATACTAATTCTTTCTAGAGTGGATCTGATAAGTTGAAGGTCAGTCGCAAAAATGTTTATGGGGGGGGGGGGTCAGCAAAAAATGGAAGACTTATTGGAGCGGATTTGTGTTAAAATACCTTTGCAAAACAAAAAGAAAAAAATGCAACTCGGCATTAATCATTTTTGTATATTTAGGGGTCACACTGCCTTCACATCAGTGTTTTTAATTTTCAGTGAAACATGTAATTCTTTAAAACCTTTGATTTAGTGCCCTGCTCCACATTGACGTAAAGCAGAAAAATAAAGCAGAAACGTAAAATGGATTAAATGGTGTTCCTATGGAAAGTACCCGGATTTTCGGTTTCTGCCTTCGGTTTCGGTCGCGTTTTCTGCTGATGTGGAGCAGGGCCCTTACACTTGTAAAACAATCATTTTTTTTTCAAAGATAAAAAGTACTAGCAACTTTTTAAAAAAACTCATTAGGAAAATTTCAATTTTTAAAAAATTCTGTGCATTTACTTACACATATACAAGTTGAAAAATCGTCTGCGATCGATCATTTTAAAAATTAGCCAATAAATTTAAACATGCTATGCATTAATGCTAAATCAAATAAAAGTTAGAAAGCAAAAAAAATGGAAGAAAAACCTTCATATCTAATGTTTCCTGAATGATATTCCAAAAACAGCACTGACTACTTAAGATACTCTTTGTGAAAAAATAAATAGCAGAGGCCAGGTAGAAACAGGGCCATCTTAGTAACTTTTCTTCGCCATTATGTGGAAACTAATCCGAAAAGGACGGGAAACTTTCCGCTCGTCTATTGGCGGAATTCTTCAGCTTTTTTATGCCTTTCGTCTGCTTCTTTCCAAAGCCGGATTTCCTGTAGCACAGCTCTAATCCACAAAGAATCACACTGAAGAATTTTATGAAAAGACCAAGCAAGGAATAATTACACAGTAAGGAAAATAACTTCGGTTGTTGCGAAGGAATGGGATGGTTTCTTCTCTCTTGCGGATTGTAGTATAATTTACCCTCTAAGACTCGAGGTTATTTCTTTTTAAGAGAACTTGCAACGTTGTTTGAAAAGTTTAAAATAAATAAGGGCGAAACGAGAAAATAAATTTTTAGTTGCCTGTTTCTAGTAAATATTTTAACCCTACACTGCATGGTGTTGCCAATTGGCCAACTCATTGCATAAAAAGCAAGTATTGGGTATATTTAAAGCAATTATCACCATTTATCCTCCATACATGGCAGCACTGGTCTGTTACATGCTGTTAAATGAATCCATATGGATAGCTTTTAAAATCACTCAAACTACCATATTTTGAAATTATTTTTTACAATGAAATATTTTTCTTCGTCTTTAAAAAAAATAACATGAATAAAATAAACATTTATCTTTCGTTTAAGATGCGTTTTACATCAAAACAATTGTTTGGAAAAAATTTAGGACATAATACACGTCTGTAGCCATTTGGCAACATTATGCAATAAGCATCCAGAGAACACTTCGATTCATCTCTATAGTTCATGAAGTATGTGCTTTGTTTATGTTTCGCGCTAGCTTTTTTCTATTTTTGGAAGGTATAGTATAATCATGCGGACCCAAAAGTGGTACTTTCGGCTGTTCTACTGTTTATAAGACCTCGCAATTATCAATGCTTAGTTGATGTTCAACAGAGTGAACAAACAAAAAATCATTAGGGAAAAGCCTTTAAAACGTGTTCATTTTAGATTTCAGTTAGCACAAACGTTGTGCTTACACGGACAAGTAAAATCATTAATAATTTAAAATATAGTTTTGAAAGAAAACTAAAAAATACGCTTTTACATTGGAATGCGCTGTGTTCAGGGATTTCCTCTGATTTTCAAAACTACTGAATATCCGTACTTAAGTTTACATGTACTTATAATACATCAATATGCAATGTAGTTTAGCCTTTAGTATTAAAAATAATATTAAATATATTACTTTTATATTTGCAAAGAACGTAAATTTTATCTTTTATTCAGAGTTATATACATACATACATACGTACAAACAAACCCACATGTGAAATTAATAAAAGCGTATTAAAAAGAGACCATTAGCTACAGAGGAACTAGAGTTACAAACCAAAAAAAAAAGAGAAAAGAAAGAAAGCTTGCGCGAGAGAGCCTCCAAAAGACATCAGATTTGACAGAATTGATCATCGGAAAATACAAATACATATAAAAAATAATGTAAAATGTCAAAATGTAAAGGATTACAAACGGTGCACCAAATGTTCAATTCCTTCATTTTTTTTACAAAAAAGAACTAATTTCAAGACTATCATTTACAATCATTTTTATCTGTTGAATGCATGTTGTAGCCATTTGGCAACAAAACTATTTTTAATTAGAAAGGGGTGAAAATTTAGAGTTAAATTTTTTTAAATATTTTTCCATGTTTTCTTATTACATTGACAAACACATATATTTTTTTCTACGAAAAATAAAAAATCATGTAGTGTAGGGTTAAGTTTAATTGAAATGTTTGAATGATGGTTGATGGAGAACTACGATAGGTGCGCACGTAGAATTATTGAAAGGTTGTAGGGAAAAAAACAGAAACTAAAATAAGGATCAAAGCTAAAAAAAGTTTAAGTATGAAGTAGTTTTTTTTATGAATGCTCGTTATTTTTCAATATTTTAATAAATACCCTGTATAACTTTTAACCAGCGGTCGACAACCTAACCTGACGGAAGATCTACTTTCCAAGTTGGGATAAACACAAGTTCAACTGAGGGGAAGGGGGCCTGATGTGTACACTACAGATTTGAACGGATCTGTTGCATACACAGTTACGTTGAGACTATGCTGACTTGTATCAAAGAAGACTTTGATACTGATTAAGGAGTTTCGTTGAACTGCCAGAAGAATGTTATGTTAACCCACATTAAAATATTTGTGGTGACTATAAAAAGCTTGGAAAAGTATCGAACAGCCTTAGAATAACATCATTATGATTTTTTAATTATAACTTTGCAATGTTGTCACCAAACTTTCCAAAACTTTAGACATAATTTGTCATTAAAAGAAATTTTGGAGAGACAGAGTGACCTTCCGTCACGTTTCATCGGAGCAACCCTGCTTAAAAGGGTAAAAAATGAAACTGAGAGATATGTTATTTTGAATGCGTTGGTCTAGACTAGACCTCTGACAACAGGATTTCCAGAAGAGATGCTTTGAATTTCAGACTGGTTATATCATCCATATCTACTCGATTTCATAAATTCAATTTTTTGTTTTGCCTCTCCATAAAATCTTTAATGATTTTATTGAAATTTTATTTTAGAACTGAAGGGCTTAGGATATGAAGGGGTTACGTGGCAAAACTGAAATTGCGAGTAAGTTCAATGTTTTATTGTTACAATTGTTGTAGCTTTTTAGTTTTCTGGTTTGTCGTTTAGTGTACGTATGAAATTGGTCTAATGACATCTCCTGTTTGATGTACCGAGTTTTATTTGCTTACCTGTATCCATTGCTTACCATGGTCCAGAGTGTTCGTTTTTTAAAATGTAACATAGCCCCTTCATCCTCCAAGCCCTTCAATTGCAATACACAAAACGAAAGACAGTTTAATAACGATGCTATTTTTCCTTCTACTTCGTTTCTTTAAAACGGAGCATTGTTTAAAAAATCTCCTCTGAATTTTAGCAAAAACTCTATTGTATATTTTAGAATTTTAATTTAAGCATTGTACTTGATTTCATTTGATTAAAAGTTATTTCGTTCCGAACATTTGAAATCCACTTACCATGTTATGCTAAGTAGGCTCTTAGATGTTGGTTCTGAAAAATAAATTAATGCTCCAAAAGGAAATGTATTACAAATGGACTGATTATTTAAATTTTTGTTCGATGTTTTGAAATAAAGTTAGCGAGGGCAACCAATTTACTCTTACAATATTCTCCCGAGCAAAGATAAACAACTTAAAGACTTCAGTGAATTTTACAGTGATGTTTTTCATCTCATGATTTTTCAAAGTAATTTTTTAGATTTAATGTTTTTCAAGAATTAAAAATACATATTTATTTAAAATATAGAACGCAAAAAAAAAATATATATATATAAAAGATGGCGTAAATCCAATGAAAAATTTTGTTTTACCTATAATGTGATTTTTTTTCGTAATTTTTCGAATAAAGCAAATGAATTCGCATTCAGTATTTTAATGTACTGGATTATAATCAAGAAGATCTTTGGGATATGTCCCTTAATGGAAAATGTATTTTGATCTGTAGTTGTGCGGTTTCGATATTTTTCAAATGTTACGTAAAACTTGTGCAAAGAATTTCTTTTATGAATCCAGGGGAAATGTAAAAATACAGGATGATGGGAAATAATAATAATAATAAAAAAACATTGTGTAGAAAGATAAAAGAAAATATTATAACTTCAAATCGCATACATTTGCGGAGAATCGCACACACGTGTTTCGAAGTCACAAGTTACCCATATTTCAATGCACAAGGAATAAGCTAATTTTTAGTAGTCACAATCGAAGCCTGCTCGTCTCCTGTATTAAACCATAGGTGTTAAGAGCAAGGAGGAAACACCAACCTTAGATTGGTATTTCCCCTATCCCTAAAGAACCTTGGAACATTGAAATAGGTTAATAAAATAAAATCCCATTAAATGATTCTATTGAACAGTTATATACTATAGAAGCTACTTGCTATTTGTTTAGTAATAGAACAAATATTATGGCAAAAGGAAAAAATAGCACAAAAGTTAAATTGGACATTCTTCAATTTGAACAAATACTTCTAAGTCAACCAACCAACTGTCATCAATATTAGTTCTCTCTATCCAAAGATTCTGGCTGATACATAGTCAATATATTTACGGGTTTCAAAATACATACAGGGCTCTGTATGATCACCACTTCCTCCATTACTTAATTTCATTAGAAAATTGACTATTGGTATTCCATTATTACTTTTCGAGAGCTAAAACAAGAAAGGAAACGTAGCTTGAAAGTTTGATTTTAGCTCCTTTTTGCATTAAAGAGAATTATAAACCCTCATTCGAAAGTTATTCTGCTCTGAATTCTGCTTTGAATACATATTAAATTTTACCTTTCAGCTAATAGAATTCTTCTTCGTGTGCAGAAAGGATCGATTTCCATTTCGCCGAAAAGGGATGCATGGGGAGTGTATTTCGCAAAAATAGGAACGGGTTCGAAGCAAAAGGCTCAATATTTCACCCACTTGAATGGGCCCACATTTTATATTCCACTGAAAGGCGGAAATAATTTCGGAAACGAAGATCATGGCTTTCTAGTGCTCCATGGAACGAAAAGCTCGAAGTTCCATTAATAAGGTAGCTTTCATTCACTACACAATTTAGATTTAATTTTTAACTCTTGTCGATTCATTGAGGCATTTTTCTTTTTCTTTTTTACTCCCCAAATTTATATAAATGCCACGCCAAACTGTGATTTGCTATTAGTTATTATTACCAAAGGTTATCAAGCGCTGAAAAATATTTTTTCAGCTCTGCACTGTAAAAAATAGATGTTGTTTTCAGAGTACAATACAGCTAATTCTTCAGTAAAAAACTAAAAATTGATAAATATACAGAAATGAACTGTAAAATTGCTCATTTTACACTAATAAACTATAGAATTGCTAAGTTTGCAGTTTATTAATGTGCATTTTACAGTTTTAAAATGTAACCTCTGCTGCCAGTATTATACTGTAAAAACAACACTTCATTATTTGCAGTGTAGAGCCTTACTTTTCGATTAAATGGTTAAAAGTAATTATTTTAAAGGAAAGTTTCCAAAGAAAACTTTTAACGTGTTTTTTGAGAATACTAGCTGCCAGGGCAGCTAGATTAGCTTCCTGCGTCATGTTGATGCATAACGTCCCCCTTCTCTAACTTTTACCTCATTCTGAAGTTATATTATTTGATAGAATTTAATGTTCATTCGATTTCAAGACATACCAAGCACGTGGCCCGGCCTTGCACGGGCACTTCGTGCCTTTAAAGTAGTGAGGAAAATTTCAAGAAACTATTCCCCGCCAAGGCGGCTCGCAAACAGGCGCTTCACGCCTTTACTTTTTTCCTATATAAAAAATCATTCGAATTATTGAGATGTTACGCGCCTTCAAGATGGTGAGGAGAGTTTCAGTAAGTTCAGCTTGCTCAAAGAAAAAAAGCAGACATAGGGCCGAATTCAAGTGAAACACCATTGCAATCGCTTCGAGACGATCGCAAATTGCCATCGCTACTGGAAGTCGAATTACATTAGAATCGCATCTCGTAGCGATTGTAACGCATCCAAATTTGGGAATTTGCGATTGCATTAGTGAGTTGCGATCGTCCGTGTTTCACTTGAATTCCTGCCATAGACACTCAGTTTTTAATATAAGTAGATGGCTTTTCAACAAATGAATGTTTCAAAATATTACAAGTAGCTAAGCGATAAAAATTCTACGTAAGTGGCCCGCTTATGAGTTTCGTGTTTGATTTAGTTAAGCCTTCATTCAAAATTCTCATTATCATTGTTATTTCTGTTTCATAGCAACGACGGTTTGCAAGAATGGATTTCATATTTAATCATTTATTAGGCTTAATCGCTTTAAACTTGACTACTTATTAATTGATATCTTCGCTAATTAAAATCGTATAATTATATAGATTGAAACTAATGAAGCTTGAAAAATTACCTATCTATCGGTACCTGGTTCGACTTTCAGTTCATTGGCGTTCAGGAGAAAGAAGCGTGACATAGAAAGATAGTTAGAAAGAAAGATAGTTAGAAAGATACTCAGTTTTTAATATAAGTAGACTAGCTGCCAGGGCAGCTAGATTAGCTTCCTGCGGCATGTTGATGCATAACGTCCCCCCTCTCTAACTTTTACCTCATTCTGAAGTTTTATTTGATATAATTTAATGTTCATTCGATTTCAAGACGTACCACGAACGTGGCCCGGCGTTGCACGGGCACTTCGTGCCCTGAAAGTAGTGAGGAAAATGTCAAGAAACTACTCCCCGCCAAGGCGGCTCGCTAACAGGCGCTTCACGCCTTTACTTTTTTCCTGTATAAAAAAAATCATTCGAATTATTGAGATGCTTCGCGCCTTCAAGATGGTGAGGAAAGTTTCAGTAAGTTCAGCTCAGGCGCGGATCCAGAGTGGGGTCATGGGGATCATGACCCCCCCCCCCTTAACCGACCAAATATAGCAAAAAATTGCATTTTTGGGACTTATTTTACGAAAAAACTGCCAAACCACCCCATTTTTGCACAAAAATTGCACTTTGACCCCCCCTTTCCGAAAATGACCCCCTCCTTAACCAGAAGCTGGATCCGCCCTTGGTTCAGCTCGCTCAAAGGAGAAAAAGCAGACATTGATACTCAGTTTTTAATATAAGTAGATGGCTCTTCAACAAATGAATGTTTCAAAATATTACAAGTAGCTAGCGATAAAAATACTATGTAAGTCGCCCGCTTATGAGTTTCGTGTTTGATTTAGTTAAGCCTTCATTCAAAATTCTCATTTTCATTGTTATTATTGTTTCATGGCATGGCAACCACGTTTTGCAATGCAAGAATGGATTTCATATTTAATCATTTATTAGGCTTAATCGCTTTAAACTTGACTACTTATTAATTGATATCTTCGCTAATTAAAATCGTATAATTATATAGATTGAAACTAATGAAGCTTGAAAAATTACCTATCTATCGGTACCTGGTTCGACTTTCAGTTCATTGGCGTTCAGGAGAAAGAAGCGTGACATAGAAAGATAGTTAGAAAGAAAGATAGTTAGAAAGAAAGATAGTTAGAAAGATAGTTAGAAAGATAGTTAGAAAGATACTCAGTTTTTAATATAAGTAGATAATACATAAAGGTGTGCTACTAAGTGGCATTTGAAGATTTTCAATAGTGAATATCACGAAAAAATTGCTAAAAAATAAACAGCCGACTATTAATTTTTTACTTTGTGTTACCATTCAGTATTTACTTATGAATTTTTTATTAATTTAATTATTTAGGAACACAAGAAAACATCATTACATCTAATCTAGGAGCTTAATTGTACAAGAGTACACCTTTCTTAACTTGCCATTTTTGCACATCGTATTAAATTCACCAATCACCATTACGGATGAATCCTAGTTTAAGGCCCGACGATAAATTATTAAATCTGGCAACCATAAGATTTATGGTTTCTAATTTAGATTTATGGTTTTCTGGCAACCATTTATTAATTCTGCCCAGTCTGAAAAAAATCGCCAAACCCGGACCCTAAAGTAGGAATTTACCACTATTACGAAACACAGACGACCTTATGCTGTTTAGTATTGTACCTGCAACCCTACGGATATGAGCTCGATGCCGAACTTATCGAGCTACGTTTCCGTATAACTAGGAAACCATATCCCCATTGCAAATACAATCAGTTGTGAAGTTCTTTGACAAGGACAGGACCGCTTTGATAAAGAACTGGACACTTTCTGATTACTGAAAAGCTTTCCCTTAGAATTTTCAGTGCCAAAATATGAAACTAAAGACAGATCGTTTTCTGTTGCCATAAAAATGTCATTATTTAAAATGACATTACGACAATTGTAGTGCAACAATGAATAACATCTCCATATATTAGTGTGGGAGGAGGGGAAACAATTGTAATCAGCTGGAGCACTTTTGATAATAATAGTATTTGTAGCATTAGTGAGTATTATTTCAACGTGTGCATAATTTAGAAGAATTTCCGTAACCAATAGTGGAGGTCCTTGAATAAAACAGATTTTCCTAGAATTGCCATGTTTAGTCGAGCTTTGGTTGAACATTTTTTTGCAAATTTCTATTCTAGGACAGTTTTACTTTTATCTCTTCTTGCCATTGATTTTACGAATTTTCAAGTCTCCAATCATAAAGCCATTTTACATGTCATAAGTTCTTATTCCACAGCACCCTCACGGAATCATTCAGCTTCGGATTGACGTCATTGCTTCTTTCTCAAACAATCCCTGGAGATGACTGGATGGAGGAACTTCAATCCCAACCTAAATGCTACCGATTTTCTGAAATAACATCCTATTAATACTGCTATTGGAAAAAAAAATCTTAGCACATAAAGCATACATTTTGAAGGATATTAGAAATCT
>JAXGGA010005894.1:0-74182 GCA_038373865.1 Uloborus plumipes
AAACTTGCAAAAGTGATAGCGAGGACTTTTAAAAAAAATCTTTTTACAGCAAATATTAAATAGTAAAGCAAACTTTCCTTGGTGTCATACAGCTGTCAATAAAAAAATTAATGTAGCAATAAGTAATTATTGCTTCAATTATAGAAAATGAAATAATCATTTGACGATAATACTGCGGAACAAAAAAAAATTTAAAAAAATCTGCGGCACTTATTTTGTTAATGGTTTTTGTAAACACATTAGCGAGCACAGTATGCATTTACTTTTTTTGGATTGACTCTGGTTCTTGAGATAAACGAAACGCAAGATATCAATGAGCAAATTTAAACTTCCCTTATAAAGATCTATTTATTCGATTATTTTCTCTAAATTTTATTATTTTTTTCCCGTATATAGGTATAACAATTTTACGAATTAGGTATTAGACCTTGAAAATATCAGTTCGTGCCTTACTCTGAGTTTAAAAGTGCTTTTTGTCTGGAAAAATATGAGTTCTTTACGAAAACGTTGTGTTAACCCGCACACTTGAAGATGGTGAATTTTTTAGAAGGCCAGAAAGGGTGAGTATACTCAACATCTCTGTTTCATATGTCTATGGGATAGTCACGAAAAAACAGCATTGGATTAGAAAGGTCTGGCTTTTGGGAAAAATATGTAAGTAGGAAAAGCAAGCAGGACTTATGAACCACCGATCAGCCAAGACCCAAAAGAATAGTCTTTTTTTCACCACTTCATATCAAGCTTGGGCTAATTAAACAGTTCATCAAAGCCCGTGATAAGACTGGTGACTGTTTTTTATATGTGTATCAAAAACTTCCAGCCCGGAGCATGGAAAGATTAGAAGCATGCATCTTCGATAGACCAGCAAATCCATACTCTTATAAAAGATTATTTTTGCATAGCCATTTGGACAAATTTCCGAATAATCTATGTGATTACAGTGAGGAACAAGGAGAACGGTTCCACCAGGATATCAGAATAATAGAAGAAAGTTACCACTGTCGATGGGACCGCCACATGACGGCGGACAACTATCTAACTTTAATACGAGATTTTCCTAATACCATCACAGAAAAGCTTACAGAAAAAGTTTTCTGCAATTTTTGTTTTAATAACTTGATAAGTAGCATATAATTTGCTTGTTTTTATATCATTTTGGTAAAGAATCTTAATAAAAATATTTTTTCAACACATATTGGTATTTTTATTTCGGTTTTCTCAGTGAAATAGCTAATAGTCTTTATCTCAAAAACTAGAGCCAATCTGACAAATCTAATAATTTTCTAGCATTCAGCACACTTGTCTGATAAGGAATTGACTGTAAGTTAGAATCCCGCAAAATGACTGCTCTCCGGTGTAATCAAAGAAAAAAACGAAAAGAAATCACAAAGTTCTGGCAAAAAAGTCGTATCAAATCATTGTTTCTTTTTAAAGTAACATAAACAAGCAAAAATCTCTGAGGATCAGTCAAATTCGTCTGAGGACCGGTAATGGTTGAGAATCACTATTCTAAAAAGCAATTGAAATAGTGTATAGCAGACAGGAGTCAACGTAAGATCAATAAGCAATCTTATTGATTGCTCAAAAAATATATTTAAAAATGTTGTGGTGTTGTGGTGGATGTGTGTGTGTAAAAATATCGCAAAATTTGTACTCACATGATTCCTCGGGGCTGACATCAACATGGTAATCCATTGCGACTAATTCCATTAGAAATGAAGCACGAGCACAAAGCATAAACGAAAAAGTAGTATCCTTTTTATTAGCAATGTTCGCATATTATGGGAGACATTTTGCATCAAGTGTTAAGAACACCTGATGCGTCCACACACATCAAAAACTCAAGCTCCACTGCTAAAAATTCCAGAAATTTACCACGCTAGAAAAACCATGACAGTTGAAAAAGAATGTTCTCGAACATTCCAAAAGAAAAACCGTTGTGCCTTGCACATATAAAATCATAACAGTGGCAGTTAGACTTCGGTACTAAGTGGAACAAATTAGCGTGAACAGAAAAGCTATTTTTAGCCCAGCCAAGCATTTCTTTTTTTTTAAACGGCAAGGAAAGTGAATAATTTGGAATCTTTTGTGATTTGCATTGCAAGATAAATAAAATCAAAGAAAGTGTGGGATGATTAATACCACATTCCCCCTTTAAACAGAACTAAGAAAAAAACCCCTTCAGCCACTCTTGCTGACAGTAACATAAGAAAGGCTTGACTATTTACAAAAACAAATGAAATGTGCAAAGGCTGGCAAAATCAAAAAAACATTTTACATGATCTCCAAGTGTGCAATGTCCATAAAATCCACAACAAATCATGTACCAATTCCAAAAAAAAAATTCCACGAGAACTTCCTTCTCTTTTTTTTCCCCTTAAATTTTGTACAAGATGGATTATTCACATGCTGACATATAATATCAATCCCTAAAAAATGTAAATTTGGCACCTAAATTTTCATTTCTCAAAATCCATCATTCAATTTTCCAAGTATGGCTTAACTGAAGCAAGTATAAACAAATTTGTGCCACAAATTAATCATTTTCAAGTCAAATCAATTTTTTACTCAAATGACGAAAATTTTCACAGAAATATTTTCATTACATATAATGCCTGCCAACACAATAATGCCTGCCAAAAGATATTTACAAATTCAAACAAAATGATCATGATCAAACCAAAAATTTACAGTACTAGTAATCCTCTAGTTTAGGAACTCGTTTTCATATATACACACTTGCATGCAAAACTTCATAAAATGACTCTTTAAAAAAAAAATCTGGCCAGTAAAAATCTTAACAAACATGTTTCTTAAGCATATTCATTTTCATAGACATATGAACTATTTTAAAAATGCAATAAGAACAAACAGTAAAAAAAATTTGCCATGTAGTGACTTATCACTTAATCAAAACTATACCAATCATTCCATGAACTCAAACAGTACTCCAAGCAAGTCAAATTTTGACAAGGTACAAAGTATCATTTTCATAAGAAAAAAATATTTGCCAAATTAGAAAATAATTTTGAAGTCGAAATAAGGGTATTTAGTGCACTATAAACTTTTGATATCCAAAATAAATGTACCTTTATATAAAATAATCAAAAATGGGGAAAAGCAACAAAACTATACTGTGATCACAGAATTTCAACATGGGCGAAGCCTTACAAGGAGCACTAAAAAGTAGTTATTCACACAATCAAACTCAGCACTCATTCATTTTTTTTTAAATAGCAAACAAAGCTGGCAAAATACTCAAATAAAATTTACAAGTATATACAGTACATTACTTTCATACCAAATTTCTCTACATTTCAATATTCAGTATCTCCATAACCGAAGTAAGTTTTTATAAGTACCATACCTGAAATATCATCCCAATAATTTTCACAAAGATTTGAATATCTGAAAAGAACAGCAAAAAAGACTAAACATTTTCTATTTTGACTTGATGAAAATAGACGATTCCTTCGTTGAAAAAAAAGTGTTCAGTCTATTATGATGGGTATCTAAAGTCCAAGTTATCAATTTTTAATCTGAAAAAAAAAATCACTGCATTGAAGAATGCTTCACATCATCCGAGTGGATAGCCAGGAAATATAAACATCAGTTAAATCATCCTTCAGTAGAAAAACAGGACATCAGGATAGGACAAGGAGACGGGTTTAGCAGAGGACCCTAACCCGAAAACACATCAGAAAGACATCCGTCCATGTCATCCAGGAAATCACATCAGACAAGCTCCATCGGACACCTAAAAGCAGTAGAGCTGCGCCAACCTCGATAAGCAAAACAGGAACACACGAGTACTGTAGAGTCTTCCAACAAGTCACTGACAGGATGCGGTGACCTCAAACTCCATCAGACAACAGGCTTTCTGAAGATTCAAACTAAAAAAACTAATAAAACTGCATGAAGTCATGAAAAAAAAAATTTTTTTTTTTTTGAAGAACAGATGGGAGATAGATAGGCATAGTTCATTTTTTTCTCTGTCTGAGCTGGTAGGGCGATCTAGGTCTACTGTTTGACAAGCACTTCTGTTGATCATTCTGAATTAATTCAGAGACTTCCGGAGAATTTAATTGTATTACCGATGACTCATTATTATTATTTGGAATTCGAAAATTTTCAGTTGATATTGATGGAATCCCATTTTCAACAGATGGACTTGGTACTGAATTTTCCATGCTAACTGGATCATTTTGAACCAGCTCTTGTCTTCTTCTTTGTATTTTTACAAGTCGATTTACATGCACCTTGGTGACTGGAGCGAACTTATTATTTAGAGTTTGTATCAATACTAATACTTGAGATATTTGTTTCTTGCAAAAAAATGGACCACTTACTGATGGTTTGAATTTATTTTTTGAGCGTAGATAAACAATATCCCCTGGCTTAATATTATGTGGTCTGCAATTTAAATTATGTTTTTCATTGTGTGCTAATTTCTTGCCAACAGAGTTTTCATAAACTCTCCGATAAACAAACTGCATTTGCTCCAAAATTTTGTGTAATTCAAAAGCTGAATCTAGAGAAGGGTTAATGTCGAAATTAACAACATCAGTTATTAGAGAAAGCTTTCTTCCAAAGTGAATAAGGTTTGGAGAAAATTCTATGGTTGAGTGAGTTGAGGCGTTATAACATGCTTTATGAACGTCCACCGCATAATCAAAATCTAGTCCTGCAGCTAGTAATGCATTTATGGAATTTTTTAAACTTAAATTCACCCTTTCGCTTAAACTATTTGCTTGTGGGTTTGCACTGCTGGTATGTCTTAATTGAATATTAAATAACTGATTAAATTTTGCAAATAATTCACAATTGAACTGACGACCAAGATCTGTCAACACAAGTTCAGGTCTACCAAACATCGTGACGTACTTGAAGACTGCCCTAGCTACAGAAGCCGCAGTGATGTTATTCAACACATATAATTCCAAGTGTCGGGAGAATGCATCTATAATTGTTAATATATACTTTCCATTTGAGAATACGCCCACGATATCCATTGTAATTAGCTGTCCGCATTTGTATGGAGAGTAAGTTTCCATCAATTGCGCTTTTTTCAAGCGATGTGGTTTCACAACAATGCATTTAGTACAGCTAGCACAATAATTCAGACAATCAACATACATCTTATCCCAAAACAGGTTTTTAGAAAGAAAATCGTAAGTTTTTCGTATACCAAAATGAGAGTGGTGGGCAATGCTAAGAGCTTTTGGCTTTAATGCGTCAGGTACAACAACTTTCAAATTTTCTTGATCATTTTCTGATAAATTATCTTTGCAATACATCAAGAGTTGAGTGTGAGGATGAATACAAAATTTTTTTTGTTTATCTGAAGCCACACGATTCAGAATGTTATTATAGATAACCGATAATTTTTTATCTTTTAACTGTTCTTTTAGGAAAGTTGCGTTGGTTATTTCAAGCAATGCATCTTTTTCTTCACTAAGTACATTCAATACATTAATACATTGGTTCAAAACAGTACTAGAATTCAGATTAGATAATGAAAAATCAGCTTCCTTTTCTATAATTTGTGGAAAAGTCTGATCAGCTTCAGTAGTTATGTCGACTACCGGATTAATTTGAGTGTCACATAAAATTTCCTTATTAGATGTAATATCAATTGTATTTTTTGAAAAATCAGTCCTACTCAAATAATCACTAAGTACATTGTCACAGCCTTTAATGTGTAAAAATATAAATGAAAATTCACTAATTGCCATAAGCCAACGAGTTGTTAAGGATGCAGGGGAAGAAGTCTTTTTGTAAAATTTTAAGCTTTTAGCGTCGGACAAAATATAAAATTGACGATTGAAAATATAACTTTTGAACGCTTGTAATGTTTTTGCAATGGCCATCAACTCCAATTTGATTGCAGGATATTTAGTTTCAGCCGGTAATAGCATTTTGCTAAAGTACGATATAGGTACGAATAAATCATTTCTCTTTTGCATAAGCACACCCGAAATAGCGAAGTTGCTAGCGTCAGTATTTACATAGAAGTCATCATTCCAGTTTGGTTGAGATAAGAATGGTTTCTTAAAAAAAATTTGTTGCAATTTTTGAAAATTTTCGTTTATAGCATCATTCCAAATAAATTGTCTCTTTGGATGCGTCAACTGATTAAGAGGTTGTATCAAGTCAGAGAAACAAGGAATTAAAGTTCTATAATAGGAACAAATCCCAATGAATTTTGTTAATTGACGTTTTGTCCTCGGTGTCGGAAATGACACAATTTTCTGGATATTTGATGTTACGGGCAATATTTTATTTTTGGAAATGTTAAATCCTAGATAGTCTATGTTTTCAACAAACCATGTGCATTTCTTCGGATTGATGGTTACATTAAATTCACGGAGAACTTTGAATAATGCTTTTAACTTGTCCAGCATCTCATCGCTGGAATTACTTGCTATGACAAAATCGTCTTGGAATGCCATTATGGCTGTTTTACCAGTAGCTTGACATATAATGTCCTCAAGATGCTGAAAAATTGAACTGCATGTACGTGCCCCATATGGCAAACGACAAAAAGAGTAAGCACCCCAAGGTGTAACAAACGAGAACTTATCTCTGACATGTTCTGGCAAATTAATTTGGTGGTATGCCGCATGAAGATCAATCGTGGTAAAGTATTTGTATTGCGACAAAGAATTGATGATATCTTGTACTTTTGGCAACGGATAGGAAGAATGAGCTATCAGTGAATTAATCAGTCTAAGATCTAAGGCCAGACGATATTTTTGCACACCTGAATCATCGGTTCGTTTCTTCTTCACGAGCAACGCCGGAATTCCCCATTCCGATAATGAATGTGTGATTATATTTGCTTCTTTGAGTTCATTAATTTGTTTTTGAGCTTCAGCTTGTAAATAATAAGGAACAGGATAAGGTAAAGTTCTAATCGGGTATTCATGTAAAAATTTAAAATCAGCATTTACTCTATCAGTATGTCCAATTGACTTAAGCGAGTTAGAAAAACATTCAGTGTTTTCCTTCAATAAATTTTGAAACATTTTCAGTTCATTTCCTGACAAATGACTTAAGTCAAAATTTTTCAAATCAAACTCTTTGCGACGCAATTCAAGAACTTCAGGAGTTGCCTGAATAAAATTCACATCAAAATTCTCATTAGGAACATCAATTTCCCTAATGTCCTCAATGTATGCCAATGAACCAATTTTTTGGTGTTTGTTTACATGTATTCTGTGTTTTGTTTTATTTTCAACAAAAACATAAAAGTTATTTCTTTTCTTTTTGTTTTCAATTTTCTGAGTGGATAAATCAATTTTGATGATTTGCTCATCAGCATGTAAATTTTCAACAGAGGTATTTAAACCGAACACAAATTGCTGTTCCTTAATTTCTTCCTCGACATATACCTGAACATATGCATTGGAGTCTGGCTCTAACAAAATTTTGTTACATGCCCTTACAACTTCAATACCCATATTATTTACTGGTTGAGATGAGACATGATGAGTATCATTGTTTACAAATAATTCAGAATCATCTTTCAAAAGTGGAAAGTGTATGCCGTCATATATCAAAACATTTTTAGTTGTTTGAATAGACATATTATATTTGCAAAGAAAGTCATAACCAAGAATGGCTTTATAAGAAGATTCCTCTCTCATATTAATTGTAAAGAAGTTTTGTCTGAAAAATTGATTTTCAATTTTGAATGAAAATTCAACACAAGATATGAAATCAACTTGAGAGTTAACAGTGGAAATCGTCAATTGCCGAGATAAAAATTTATATTTTATTTTATCTTTAAATGTCTGAAAAGTAGCGTGATTCAAAATTGAAATTGTGCTACCAGTGTCGCACAGACATACTAAATCCTGAGTACCAATTCGAATTTTGATGAGTGGTAACTTATTTGACAAATAATTTTGATCACTATTATCACTCGAACTCAACACAGCAGACGGAATAAATTCCTGAGCCTCCGGTGATAGTGTAACAACAGTTTGTTTACATTTTAATGGAGAAGTTTGTACTGAGGAATGTTTCGACAAAACAATTTTTCCAGTAGATTTTTGTTTCGGTACCTCAACATTTTTGTTATATCGAACAGTTTCTCCTTGTGAGAGCATTGTATCAGTGTACAAAGTCGGATTACCAGCGAAACCATGACATTGCTGGGGTTGAATGTTGTTTTCAGAAAATAAAGATCTTGGTTGGCACCCATAATTTTTCACACATGGATAATATATGACATTTGTGTTATTACTACCCAGTGGCATCCAATGATTGCACTCCTGTGTATTATTATCATGTGTTCCCCCAAAAAGACTTTTCGGAGAAGACTGTGTACCTTGGTCATTATAGTTAATTTTATGTTCTTTTTGACGACCAAAAGAGGTGTCCAATAAATTCGAAACATGTTTTTGAGCATTGTTATCATATTTATTTTGTGCATTATCCTGCCAAATATGATCTGTATGTTGTGGTCTACTAGAATTACGAAAATTGTAACGCCTAGAGTCATTTCTAGAACTATCAGAATCATATGCAAAATAATTTCCACGAGAGCAATCACCAAGTGGTACAAAATTTGCATTTTCATTTCTAAGATTATAAAAATTGGAATTTGTAGAAAAATTTCTACTTTGATTCTGTCTACGAAATCGAGTATTTGAAGCAATAGCTTTCTTAAATAAAAAACAATTCAGTCTAGTATGACCCACACGATTACAAAAATAACAAACAATTTTTGTTGATCTCAAGTTTCTTGTATTTCTGTACCGTGTACTTGAAGCATATATGTTTTCTACTTCATTATCTTGTTTGTTTACACTATCTTGAATTACATCATTGTTTTCAACTAATTTGTTCTTCAGTTGTTCTTCTAACAATTCAATTTTGTTTTCTAATGTACTGACATGTTCCTCACACAATTTGTCAGTATCGTAGGCTTGTACAGTGTACATAAGTTCCTGCATAGCATTGACATGTTTCACAGCATTATCAAAAGATGTTATTTTTAGTTCAAGAATTTTAGCACGAAGATCCCGATCAATACAAGAAAGAAATTTTTGTAGACGAATTTCATTTAGAACATCAGTATTTTGTACATCAAAAACAGAAGCAGTAATGAGTTGAATTCTGTGTGCCAAATTAAGTATCGATTCCGAGGAATCTTTTCTAATGGAATGAAAATCTCTCATTGTGTACTTTTGCTTTACGGGCTTAAAGAATGCCAACAATGCATTTGTGATTGTGTTAACTTCGGTTGCACGACGCAACTCATGTGTTTCAAGAACATATTTTAAGGCGGCACCCATCAATTTGCTTTTGAGATAAAGAATTCCTCTTTTGTTATCCCATTCATTTATGCTTATAATGTCTGTAATTTGTTCAATGAAATACTCCACTTCACTTGGATCTCCCGAAAATGAAGTCACGTTGAGCAAAAATGGAGTTTTGTTTTGCGAATCCATGTTACTTGATGATGCTTGATGTGTAACTGAATTTGTGTTTGTGACTTTGTTCCCCGTTTGGTTATTCTGTATTGCCTGACCACCATCGGCTGATACTTGTTTTCTACGAGCCATGATGATTTTTCAAAATCAAAAGCAATTACAGAAAAATGCACTCAAAAAAATTTTTTTTTCAAACTAACGAATCCAAAAATTTCAATTTTGGTTCGAATCCTGGTCGAGGCACCATAAACTGTGGTGTTGTGGTGGATGTGTGTGTGTAAAAATATCGCAAAATTTGTACTCACATGATTCCTCGGGGCTGACATCAACATGGTAATCCATTGCGACTAATTCCATTAGAAATGAAGCACGAGCACAAAGCATAAACGAAAAAGTAGTATCCTTTTTATTAGCAATGTTCGCATATTATGGGAGACATTTTGCATCAAGTGTTAAGAACACCTGATGCGTCCACACACATCAAAAACTCAAGCTCCACTGCTAAAAATTCCAGAAATTTACCACGCTAGAAAAACCATGACAGTTGAAAAAGAATGTTCTCGAACATTCCAAAAGAAAAACCGTTGTGCCTTGCACATATAAAATCATAACAGTGGCAGTTAGACTTCGGTACTAAGTGGAACAAATTAGCGTGAACAGAAAAGCTATTTTTAGCCCAGCCAAGCATTTCTTTTTTTTTAAACGGCAAGGAAAGTGAATAATTTGGAATCTTTTGTGATTTGCATTGCAAGATAAATAAAATCAAAGAAAGTGTGGGATGATTAATACCACAAATGTTAATATCTTTATTTTGATCACGACATTATTTTTTTACCCCCGTATTAAAGAATGGTTTATGCCAAATTTGCGTTCTGAAATGAAATAAGAACGAAATTGTGAAAAACACTTGCTCTCTTTTCTGGTCTTTATCTTCTGTAAAGTGTTTTTTCTAAACGAATTCCTTTTTCAGAAAAAAGCCAACTTTCAGTAAAATGACTTTTACTTCGCGACAATTCATACAGAATAGAAATCACCTACACCGGATTGAAGTAATGTGAGATAAATATGCAATCTGATTTATGGTTAAGAAAATACGTTTATAAATATAAACATTTTTGTTCTGATTGCGACGTAGGTTTTTTTCGTAACAATGTTTTAAAATGAGTTATGCTGAACCTGAATTATAAAGTGAAATAAGAATTTCAGTGTGAAAAAACACTTGCTCTTTTCTGGCATTCATCTGCTGTAAAATGTCTTTTCTAGTCAAGCTCCTTTTTCAGAAAAAAGCCAACTTTCAGTAAAAATGCATTTAACTTCGCGACAATTGATACAGAATAGAAATGACATACACCCGATTCAAGTAAAATGAGACAAACAAGCAATCTGATTGATTGTTAAAAAAATAATTTATAAATGAAAATATTTTTCTCTGATTAAGACTTTGGCTTTTTTCGTCCCCATGTGTTAAAATAAATTGTACTGAATCTAAATTATAAAGTGAAATAAAAATTTCAGTGTGTAAAAAATACTTGCTCTTTTCTGGCATTTATTTTCTTTTAAGTGTAGTTCTAGTCGAGTTCCTTTTTCAGAAAAAAGCCAATTTTCAGTAAAATGACTTTTACTTCGCGACAATTAATACAGAATAGATATCACCTACACCCGATTAAAGTTAAGTGAGAAAAACAAGCAATCTAATTAATTAAGAAAATAAATACCTTTATGCGAAAGATGTAGAGTTTAAATCCAACATTAAAAATGCACAAATATACAGGTTGACTGAAGACACGTGTTTCGGGGCTACAAGGAGCCCCTTTTTCAATGCAAGAAGTGTGAGCTTTATTGTAAAGAATCATCCGATAAAAACTAACATTTCTTGTATTGAAAAAGGGGCTCCTTGTAGCCCCGAAACACGTGTTTGCAGTATGCCTGTATATTTGTGTATTTTTAACGTTGGATTTAAACTCTAAATCTGATTAATTGTTAAAAAAAAATGAAGGGTCAGCGGGAAAAACCAAGGTTGTCACATTTGATTCATTTTGAGAAAAACGAAATTTAAACTTTACGAACTCATAAACTTCCCCGGTATACTTGTTCTAAAATAACAATAATACATGGACTACAGTGTTTTTTCACAAATATTGCATATACTAAACGAAATTACACTTATTTTTCTAACAGGGGGTAGCATCAGTTTTAATTCAACAAAAAGTGGACTACCGTGGTTTTTTCCCCTGACCCTTCAATTATTTATAAGCAAATTTTTTTTTCTGATTAAGACTTTGGCTTTTTTCGTCCCCATGTTTTAAAATGAATTATATTGAACCTGAATTATCAAGCGGAAACAGAGAATTCTAGTATGTAAAAAATACTTGCTCTTTTCTGGCATTCATTTGCTGTAAAGTATTTTTTTTTAGTCGAGTTCCTTTTTCAGAAAAAACACAACTTTCTGTAAAAGGTCTTTTACTTCGCGACAATTAATAAAGAATAGATATTACACACACAAGATTGAAGTAACGTGAGAAAAATAAGCAATCTGATTGATTGTTAAGAAAGTAAGCTTATAAAGTTTTTTGTTCTGATTGCGACGTAGGTTTTTTTCATACCAATGTTTTAAAATGAGATATGCTGAACCTGAATTATGAAGTAAAATTAATATTTCAGTGTAAAAAACACTTGCTCTCTTTTTTGGCCTTTAATCTTCTGTAAAGTGTTTTTTTCTAGTGGAGTTCCCTTTTCAAAAAAAACCCCAACTTTCTGTAAAATGCCTTTTACTTCGCGACAATCAATAAAGAATAGATATCACCTACACAAGATATTGAAGTAACGTGAGATAAATAAGCAATCTGATTGATTGTTAAGAAACTAAGTTTATAAATATAAATTTTTTTGTTCTGATTGCGACGTAGGTTTTTTTCATACCAATGTTTTAAAATGAGTTATACTGAACCTGAATTATGAAGTACTAGCGGTACCCGCACGGCTTTGCCCGTGTTATAAAATTAAAAGTTCATTTGTGAAATAATTGATATAGCAGAAAAAATGCTCTATTTTAGTTGTAATTCATATTCAACTATAATTCCTTCAAAGTATGATATAAAAATCTGGTATGGACCCCACGCTACTTATTTTTATGTGTAAATTTCTTAGTAGATGCCTTAAGTGCTAAAAAAGTGCTTGGAGTGAGCAAGATAACAGTTCAAACATTTATATCCCTAGTTTGCCCGGAAACAATCCAAAAAAAAAATATTTTACAATGATTAATCCCCTAAATATCGCCGAGATTAACATCATTCAGTGGATTTTTCGCAAAATATCGCCAATAGCGTCAAATTGAGTCCAAATAAAAAAAGAAAACAATTTTTTTTTCCAACTTGGCGATATGTCACCAAATTGGCGGCAAATACTTGGCGACCAAAAGCTTGGCGATATATCGCCAAGTGGTCGTGCCAATTCATATCACTTTTGTCTGCATTGAAATGAACACTGATTTAATCCATAAAAGGGGTAAAACACCCCCTTGGAACATTCGAATGCAACCCCAAGTGGAGATGCAAAAAAATAAGCCAAAAAAGAAAATAAGAACAATTTTGTTGCTCACAGAAACCAACAGAAATCTTACCAAAGTTTAAAAGAAGAAGAAAGTTTCCTTTCCTAGTTTTAAAAACAAAACAATACATTTTCCGAAATGAAACACTTTGAAAAGAACGATGCAATAACGCAATTGATACGATATTTGGTTAATTTGTGCTTTAGATACCCTTTTCTCGCTAAATGGGCGATAGGCGTGCCAAGCGCGGTAACCCTGACTATTTTGCGTAGTTTCTCTAGGAGTTTTCAATTCCTTGAGACACGCAAAAACGCGCCAATTGGTGACTTTTCGAAAACGCGCCAAGTAAGGTCCCAAAGCATTTTCACCGGGAAAAAGACAGGGTTGCCAGAGAATTGAAACAAAAAATACTACGCCTCCTCTAAAAAAATATTACAAAATACTACTGTTTCAAAACGTTGCCAAAATCAATGTTGCTAAAATGCGAAATCTATGAAAATGAAAAAAAAAAAAAAAAAAAAATCCGCCAAATCTTTTAATTAAGTCATTAGTATATTGGAAACAGGGTTTCCAGAAAAATACTACGCTCCTTATTTGGGCCGAAAAAATACTACGCCTGGCAACGCTGGAAAAAGAACGGAACAAAAATAAGTATGAACACGTAACCATGGTAACAACATGAAAAGTTGATTTCCGTTGATAAAATAATTCATTTCATCTATCTTTTCAAACAAAGTTTATTCTCGAGCAAAACCATTTTAGAGTCGTTTGGCTTGCTTTACTGAAGGTAAGCCATGAATTCCTGGATTCTAAAAACAATTATTACAGCTCTCCTGATGATCGTAGAAACTTCGAAAAAACTTCACTTTATGCAGAAATTTTCAAGCTTTCGAATGACATAAGATTTGAAAATGTGTGTGAAATATTTCTTCCCTATTTTATCGAATTTCCGCTAAGAATTCGAATAGAAAAAGAACGAAATGGAATTTTCGAAAAATCGCTTCGAGGTGCAAAACTACATGCTACAAACTAATTTTGTACCAAGTGGCATGAAAATCGACCGAACGGTTTTGGCGATACGCGCGTAACAGACAGACAGGAAGACGGACAGAAAGAAAGAAAGAAAGACAAACCTTCAGCTTTATTATTAGTAGAGAAAATAAAAACTTCAGTGTAAAAAACACTTGCTCTCTTTTTTGGCCTTTAATCTTCTGTAACGTGTTTTTTCTAGTTGACTTCCCTTTTCAAAAAAAAAAAAAAAAAACAACATTCTGTAAAATGCCTTTTACTTCGCGACAATTAATAAAGAATAGATATCACCTACACAAGATATTGAAGTAACGTGAGATACATAAGCAATCTGATTGATTGTTAAGAAACTAAGTTTATAAATATATTTTTTTTTTGTTCTGAAATTGCGACGTAGGTTTTTTTCGTACCAATGTTTTAAAACGAGTTATGCTGAACCTGAATTATGAAGTAAAATAAAAATTTCAGTGCAAAAAAACACTTGCTCTCTTTTTTGACCTTTAATCTTCTGTAAAGTGTTTTTTCTAGTCGAGTTCCTTTTTCAGAAAAAAAACAACTTTCTGTAAAATGCCTTTTACTTCGAGACAATTAATAAAGAATAGAAATCACCTACACCGGATTGAAGTAATGGGTGATTCTCCAAAAACCTGGCATTTTCGACTCACAAACTCTATAAAAATAAAAATGCTTAAAAAAATCTTTAAAAAAATCATACTTACTCTTTGTTAGGAGCTTATTAAGAGAAAAATAGAGGGAACTCACTTTAAGTATGCTACACCCCAAA
Organism: Uloborus plumipes; assembly: GCA_038373865.1. Classification (NCBI taxonomy): domain Eukaryota; kingdom Metazoa; phylum Arthropoda; class Arachnida; order Araneae; family Uloboridae; genus Uloborus; species Uloborus plumipes. The sequence continues at coordinate 14,804 of JAXGGA010005894.1, forward strand.
AAAAGGGGGGGTCAATTTTTTCAAACCGAGAGAGTAACAAGAAGCACTGAGCGAGCAAACAAATGAATTTTGTCAAGGATTATCAGAAATTTTACAACAACAAAGAAATAACTTCAACATAAATGAAAAACTATGTTTATTGTGGACAAACAAAACTAATTTACAAACTCCTTAAACGAACAGTTTTAAGAGATGCAGCATCCGACAAATTTGATATTTATATGAAGAAAGAGATTTACAATCATAAAATAAAGTTCAAATTTTTCTAAATGAATACTTTTAATAAATGAGACTCCTTTTTAATATTTTTGTCGCTAATTTATGTAAGACAAGATAAATAGTAAAAAACTTTATATGTAATACCGTCAAATATAACCCCATAGTATTCATTCTCAAAGAGCGCGATAATTGTAATTTCAATTAATATTGTAATTTTTGTGAAATTATTTACTTTTAAATGAAAAATAAAAATGGTAAATAACGATTTCCTTTATCAGACACCTCCCAATAAGGAACATAACTGTCGGTTCTGTTAAGAATTCGTCTGAAAAATAAGAAATAAATAACTAAATAAAAGAATTATTTTACAGTTACATTTTTTAATTTATCGTCTGCCAACTTTTTATCATAATCTTAGTTCTGAATTAATGTTTGGTAAATAAATCCATCTATTCTACCGGATGTTTAACCAGTGCTTTAAAAGTAATGCTAGAGTGACTTTTTTTTTGCGCCAGGAGAGGGACATTTTTTTTGCGCCAGGAGAGGGACATTTTAATCAAAAAAGGCTGATATTTCTACCCGGAATTATATAGAAGGTAAATAATGGTATTTTTCTCTTTTATCCTCTTAACTCAATCACACACTGCAGGCAGAATTATTATTTTTATTTTATTTGGAACAGAAATGTTGGCCAGGAGAGGGACATCGAAAATGTTACATACCTCATTTTGAACTAAGGAATAATAATACGAACAGCAGACACATTCTATAGACAAAATACTCTATGAGTCCAAAGAAGTGATGAGAATAAACAGTGTTATAGTACTGCAGACTCAAAATTCCTTCTTTTTGCCTTTAATAATTGAACCAATTTGTAGGCCAGGAGAGGGACATGCAATCTGGGGACAAACTTCAAAATGATGTACCTGATTATATAATCATTTGAATAAGACAAAACAACACTATATTACACTCATAACTATACATAATTAAACACTACAAGTGGAATTTGTGCAATGTTCACGTAAAATTTTAAAATAATTTATTTACATTTTAGAAACAGGGTGGGACACGCAAAAAAGGTGACTTTTTGGCTATTCAAAAATTTTTGTAGAAAAAAATAAATGAAAAATTACTTTAATATGAATTGAATAACATCAGAATAAGTATTTCTAACAATTAAAAAAATAAAAAAACTTTCAAGGTCAAATAATTTTTGTGCTGTCCTACGGGGACATCATATTGTTCAGATTTTGGAGAATCACCCTAATGTGAGATACAATCTGATAGATTGTTAAGAAAATAAGTTTATAAATATAAATATTTTTTTTCTGATTGCGACGTAGGTTTTTTTTTTTTTTGTACCAATGTTTTAAAATGAGTTATGCTGAACCTGAATTATAAAGTGAAATAAGAATTTCAGTGTGAAAAAATACTTATCTGCTGTAAAGTGTTTTTTCTAGTCAAGTTCCTTTTTCAGAAAAAAGCCAACTTTCAGTAAAAATGCCTTTTACTTCGCGACAATTAATTAAGAATGGAAATTACCTACACAAGATTGAAGTAACGTGAGATAAATATGCAATCTGATAGACTGCTAAGAAAATAAGTTTATAAATATAAATATTTTTGTTCTGATTGCGACGTAGGTTTTTTTCGTACCAATGTTTTAAAATGAGTTATGCTAAACCTGAATTATAAAGTGAAATGAGAATTTCAGTGTGTAAAATATAGGGGAGACTGGGGATGGTTGTGACAGTCGTCATATTAACTAAACCATAATTAAGACCTGGTTGAAGCAAAGAGAGAGAGTATCAGTATGTTCGTTTGAATGTGTGTCAAAGCAATGCGGTTGCCATCGAGTGACATTAACGCTAGCAGAAGGGTTGGTTACTTTTTAACAGTTAGAAGTAAGTATTTTTGTTCGATTTCTTTTAGTAATTCCTGTTGAATGGATACAGATAGAGAAATGAGTTTTCAACCGTAAGTAGTGAACCTTAACAGTGAATAGCAGTGATTACTTTTTATGTAGGCTATTTTGTATTGCCATGGCGATTGCTGTTTTCAAAAGTAGTGGGTTGGGGTCGGTTGGGACAAATTGCGTGGGGACGGTTGTGACACGAGTAAAACATGTTTTTATCATATTTGATGCCCATAATCCGCTTGAAGAAGACAGAAATAGGGCAGTGTGACCTAATGAAATATAAAGAAGGTTATAAATAAGTGAAACTTTTTTTTCTTTCGGACAGCTTTGGAAATGCAACGTTAATCGTATGTCTTTGCTACGAAACATTCATTCCTAAACGCGATGGAGCCGACCGTTGCTGTCATAATGAAAACAACGTGTGCATAGGTTATATTGCTCATAATAAAGTGCTTTTGAGCTTACATATAAGCTGAAAGCAGACAGAGTAAAATGGCTACTGAGAAATGGTTTCGTTCATTTATGAATAGAAATTTTTCACGTCTGTTCGTGTAGCTCATGCAACTAGCCTTTCAAGAGTAACAAGCTTCAATAAAACAAATAAATGTGGAATCGATCTTTGATACTTGAGAATTGTTATGAACAGACACGGCTATGACCCACAGAATGTGCATAATGATGCCAAAACAGACGTTACGAAATTCCAAAACCTGATATTGTTGCAAGACTTTGTATAAAGCTGCTTCAACGGAACGAGGCACATTGTTAAGTGTTAAACTTTCCCAGATGAAGGTTATGTTGAATTATGTTTAATATTACTTGAAAATAAAAGTTATCTAGACTGTTTTGCTGTATTTTTGAACTTGTCACAACCGACCTCAAGCACTATCATAGCCGCCCTGGGGTGGGGTCGGTTGTGACATTTTTTCATTTTTTGTTTAATTTGGTCCTGTGAGTTAAGTATTGTACTTAGGGAGGAAATTTTAGTATTTATTAGCAGGCAAATGTACACTTTAACATAAAAACAGCTTTAAACCAGCTCACAGGCATTACTAAGGGATCTATGGGGAGCAAATAAAAATTGTCGCAACCGTCCCCAGTCTCCCCTACTTGCTCTTTTCTGGCTTTTATCTTCTGTTAAGTGTTTTTTCTAGTCAAGTTCCTCTTTCAGAAAAAAATAAACATTCAGTAAAATGACTTTTACTTCGCGCCTATAATACAGAATAGAAATCACCTACACCCGATTAACGTAAAATAATACAAACAAGCAATCTGGTTGATTGTTGAAAAAAATAATTTATAAAAAAAAATATTTTTTTCTGATTAAGACTTTGGCTTTTGTCGTCCCCATGTTTTAAAATGATAGTGGAAACAGAGAATTCTAGTATGTAAAAAATACTTGCTCTTTTCTGGCATTTATCTGCTGTAAAGTGTTCTTTGTAGTCGAGATCCTTTTTCAGAACGAAACCAACTTTCAGTAAAATGCCTTTTACTTAGCGACAATTAATAAAGGACAGAAATCAGCTGCACAAGATTGAAGTTACGTGAGATAAATAAGCAATCTAATTGATTGTTAAAAACAAATTATCAATATTTTTTTTCTAATTGCGATGTTGGGTTTTTTTCTTTTTCATCCCCATACTCAAAAATGGATTATACCGTACTTGAACAAAAAGTGAAATAAGAAGTGTATAAAAAATACTTTCTCTTTTATGGCATTTATCTTCTGTAAAGTGTTTTTTCTAGTCGAGTTCCTCTTTCAGAAAAAAGCCAACTTTCAGTAAAATGACATTTACCTAACCTGAGATAAACAAGCAATCTGATTGATTGTTAAAAAAATAATTCATATAAATAAAACAGAGAATATATATGTGTGTGTGTACCTCATACAAATCCACAGTTTACGTCGAATCTGTAGGAAATTTAGCAGGGAGATACTTGGGCACCCGGGAAGGATCATAGGGTGATTTTTGAGCGGGAGAAAAGTGCCGATCCGTTCGAATTTCGAATAAAGGACATTAAAACGGCTCTATCTAGAGAAAAACTTATCGGATCTTCTCGATCTAGGTCTCATTCTAAAGAACGCAAAAAATACCTTTTAGGAAAAATTCCTTCCAAAGGTTTTCAAAACTACTAATCGACATCTCCACCCTGAAAACAGATACGGGCTTTTAAAAGAAAGCGGAATTTAATTTTTAATTGAAAATCGCCGATTGTCTGCGCGTGAAAAAAATCTCATTAATGATTTCTATCTGCTGCCGTTTTTGCCTGAGTGCTTCAAAAATAAAATTCTTAAATTGCTTTTGCCATCAGTGACATTTTTGAAGGGAAAAACACTACTTTATCTAAATCAAAGAAAAAGAAAACGCTGCCATTTTGAATACGAGTTACAATACAGTTCTAACGATTGTTTTTAGTAAGACTTTTATTTTTTTCTGTTGCCATTTGAAAATGTTGGGCTCTTAAGTTCTAATGATGGTTTTTTGTTGGAATTTCTTTTCTCAATTATAATTAACACGCGAGAGCTCGCGCGGGGTCGGAAACGACCCCAGCCCTTTTTTGTTTCCATTTCTTGAAAGTTCATGGACAGATAAGGAAACCATCTTTTGGGTAGCTGCCATTGTGTCCTTGATTGATATGTGGGTGTGGTTGGAATTTTCTTTAATCCTTTTAATTCTCGTAAACTAGGGGGGTTCTTGCGATTGGAGTCTTTTACGAGTACTGACGTCAGTAAAGTTCTCGGAACGGAAAAGGTGTTTGGAGTCGGTTCCATTCAAAGAATTTTTTTAAAAATTTTGTGAAAAGGAAATAGTTTTCAGCAATCCTTCTTCTAGCCATGATTTTCAGTTAACAAGCGTGTCGTTCACAATGATTATGTAGTTCTGTTCTTGCAAAATTCATATTTTTCAATTGCTTTTCCACTACTTATAACAAAGAAAAGATGCCGATTCCATATGAGCAAGGGATGAAGCATTTTAGCTAATTACTAGCCGATGGAGAAAATGATGAATATGTGTCATTTCAGACGATGAAGGTTTAGCAATAAAAAAAAATTAGTGATTTTGACAGTAAAAGCAAATTTTCTTTTAGCGAAAATTCTGATAATCCTGATACAGATGACATCTTTATTGGAAGAGATAAAGAAACTATTTGGCAAAGAAATAAATTTAGAGCTAATGTTTGTACTCCAGTTCGAAATATAAGTATTTTTCTTCCTGCACCAAAAGGAAACGAAAAAAATTTACTAATGTGTTTGAGAGCTGGAGCATTTTCGTAATAGTTCATAAAGCACTTTCTTTATGCATTTCAAATCAAAAACTGATCACTGAAGTGTCTGTTAGTGAAAAAACATAAATGAATAAAATAAAATAAAAAAGTCATGAAAAAGAGGAAAAAAAAGAAGAACAACACATTGGAGTCGTTTTCGACCCCGCGCGAACGCTTGTGTGACAAAACATGGCGCGAGCTCTCGCGAGTTAATAAAACCACATTTTTCGTCATTTCTTTTGTTTTAATCAATACTTTTTATTTATTTCTGTTGCCATTTTGAATATTTGTTTATAAGAAAATTCTAATACGTAATTATTTTTAGCGAACAGTTGTTTTGGATGCTATCCAAATTCTAAAACAACTTTTCCACTTAGAATGTAATTGTTATTTTTACAAAAAAAAATGAGCAGTACGGAAATAATTGTTTTTAGTGGGGATTTTTTTTCCTATTTATATAAATGTAAAAACAACAAATAGATTTAGAATTTTATTGTAAATTTTGGATTAAGAATGAGCAGTTTGGTGCAGTTATTCAAATGAAAATGGGAAATTATACCGTAAATGTTTCATTTGTCATTTAGAGAGAGTTTTTGTTAAGCATGCGCTATTTGACATCGCTTTTATTTCTGAAAAAGCTCGTGCATCAACGGGCCACGCAGTTAGTTTATAAATATGTTTTTTTTTTATAAAGACTTTGGCTTTTTTCGTCCCCATGTTTTAAAATGAATTATACTGAACCTGAATTATAAAGTGGAAACAGAGAATTCTAGTATGTAAAAAAATACTTGCTCTTTTCTGGCATTCATCTGCTGTAAACTGTTTTTTTCTAGTCGAGTTCCTTTTTCAGGAAAAAAAAAAACAAGTTTCTGTAAAATGCCTTTTACTTAGCGACAATTCACAAGATTGAAGTAACGTGAGATAAATAAACAATCTGATTGATTATTAAGAAAGTAAGTTTATAAATATAAATATTTTTATTCGGATTGCGACATATTTTTTCTTTTCTTTTTCTTTCTTTCTTTTTTTTTTTTTTTTTTTTTTTTGTACCAATGTTTTAATTTAAGTTATGCTGAACCTGTAATTATTAAGTAAAATAGGAATTTCAGTGTGTAAAAATCACTTGCTCTTTTCAGGAATTTATCTGCTGTAAATTGTTTTTTCTAGTCGAGTTCCTTTTTCAGAAAAAAAAAACAACTTTCTGTAAAATACCTTTTACTTCATGACAATTAATAAAGAACAGAAATCACCTTCAGCAGATTGAGGTAATGTGAGATAAATAAGCAATCTGATTGAAACGATTTCTTATTTGCCTCTGATTGATGCACTTGTGTGCGTTTACGCTGTATGTATGTGTATGTTGTGGTATGTGTGCGTGTTCATGTGTGTGTACGTTGTGAGTATGTGTGTCGTGTGTGTGTCTTTGCAAGTGTGTGTGAGTGCGTGCGTGTGTGAACATATGTGCTTGTGTTTGCATGTACGTGGTAGGCATGTGTATGCTGTGGTATGTGTGCGTGTGCATGTGTGTGTACGTTGTGTGTATGTGATCCAGTGGGTGTGCGTGCGTGACTGTATGTGCGTACGTGTGGGTGCAGATGTGAACTTGTGTGTGCATGTGCATGTGCGTGCGTATGTGTTTTTGTATGTGTGTGCGCGCGCTCTTGCAGATCTATTCATGATAGCGAAAACGTAAAATTTGCTAGAAAACTTGACTTGAAGCTTACAAACTAATCGCACCATAAAAGCGACTATTTATTCAATCCTAACTTCCGTTCGTCATTTCACTCTCTGCTTTCTTGGAGCAAAAAAAAAAAAAAAAACTGACAAAAGAAAATTCCAGAACAAACAATACTTAGGTAATCGCCTCCGGGAGTTCTCGCATTTCGAGAGGGAAAAACTGTGGTCACGTGATCCCCCTTAAACAGACGGGAGGGAGATAAAAAGAAAGTAGAAGGGCTCGAACACACACAAAAGACGGCAAGAAATAACAGAAGAGGTAACAATAGAGAATTACCAGTAGAAATAGCAGTCGTCTTGTTACTGATAGTGTCCACTGCGTGTGAACCGAATCTGCTGTCATCCTCTTTCCGAACCTCGGGATCAATACGGGAATTCCAATTTCTGCAAAGTCTTTGACTCGAGCTTTTTTTCTCCCCCTCTCTTCATCTAAATTCTGTTTATTTTTTCGCCATCTCTCTTATTTCTTTTGTGTTTGAAGTGGCGCTTAAAAGATTGTCATTTAATCCTAAGATGCTTCACTATGTAATGTTTGTTCGAATTAATCTTCCGATTTTAATGTGGTAAAGAAGTTTAGATATAGATTTTATGTATTGCATTTCTCATATAACGCTGTCTAATGCTGTAATATTTACTCTCAACCAAGGATACGTAATTGCTGTTGATAACTACAGTGGTAATTTTACAGTATAAAACGAAAATTGCTAATTTTATAGTAGTAGACAGTAAAATTACTAGTTTACAGTGATTAACTGTAAAATGACAAGCTTCACAGTTTATTACTTTTAATTTTACAGTTTTCAACTGGAACGTCTGCTGCCAGTAATGTACTGTTGTTTTTACGGTACAACACAGCTGATTTTATGGTAAAATTGCTAATTTTATGTTATTAAACTGTAAAATTGAAATTTGGTTTTCCTCCCTTCTCTTCATCTTAATTCTTTTTTTTTTTTTTTTTTTTTGATGTCTCTCTTACTTCTTTTGTGTTTGAAGTGGCGCTTAAATGAATGTCATTTAATCGGATCCCTAGCATCATCATCTCATCGGCCGATGATCGGCCATTCATCGAAACCCGATGAAATTCTCATCGGTCGATGATCCAATATGTCTCATCGGTCAAGCAGAATCCGAGCAGCAAAATCCGATGAGAATACGATGAGATTTGGGGCCATTCCAGCCTTACGTGTGTGACTTTTTGACGCCATTTCTTTGCAAATAACAATAAAAACCAGGACGATATTTTTTATATATTTCTTAATGGTTGCTATTGGAGTAACAGAAGATATGCAAAAGTTGTAATGCGGCGTTATTTTTTTCATAGGACACTTTTGAATTTTTTTATAAATTTTTAAATACAGAGTTACGTGTGTGACTCGGAAAATCTGAAAACAAGCTATACCTGATATTATTGTGTAATTTCCTGTGAAGTTTTAAAAGATAAATGAACGGTGATTTTTGTGCATGTGTCTAAGTATACTAAGTAAGTATTCCACATATTCTTTTTTTTCTAAACTTCGTAGAGTAGCAATAAAAAAATTTTAATATTCCTTACGTGTGTGACACTAGAGCCTTACGTGTGTGACCGCGTGCAGCATGTCTTCATTTTAAAGTCAATTCAACTTCCACAACTGATAATTATAGCTATCAGCATTATATATGTGTCTGTCTGTCTCTACCCCTCCCCTCCTCCCCCCTCCCCCCTCTTCTAATATTTTTTGAGTGAGCAGTCCGATTTGAACAAACTTTTTTTTGTTCGAAAGATCTCGGCGAGGAGACCTCATTCTCATATTTGACTTTCAGATTTGAACAATTTTTCGTTCAACTTTGAACCGTTCAAACAACCTGTCCCCCGTTAACAACTTTTGAGTAAACAATACGATTTGAACATTTTTTTTTCTTTTGTTCTAATAATCTCGGCGAGGATAAATAATTCTCACATTTAATATTTTGGTTTGAGCCCTTTTTTGTTCAACTTTGAACCGCTCAAACAACTGGTTCCCCGCTAATTACTTTTGAGTTAAACAGTCTGATTTGAACAAACTTTTTTTGTTAGAAAGATCTCGGAGAGGACAATTAATTCTCATGTTTGACTTTTCGAATTGCCCCCCACCCCCCACCCCCCACGTACCCATTATCTTTCGGATGAATATTTTACCAAATTTGAAATTTGAAATTGGCAAACGGGAAAGTAGGCTCGTTCAGTTCCGGACGGAACCACTTGTTTAATATTTGATTTTTTGCCCTAAACGAAAGATCTGATTTTGTTGGACATTGCCGCTAGTAAATAATTAAATTGCAAAGATGTGTTCACAAAATAAAGAATGAAGACGAAATTAATTCTCATTTGTATACAATTTATATATAGGTTATTTTATAATTTATTTATATAACATGTTACATGTAATCAGAGGAGATTAACAAAAACAAATTAAATTAAAAAAATCGGTTCCTGGGAAAGTTTCTCAAACAAAGACCTGACTCTTAACCCTTCACTGCACGATTTTTTATATTTTCATGAAAAAAGTCATATGTTACCTTTTAATAACTCTGAGTTCAGGAAAAATGAAGAAAAAAATTTATCTTCAAAAGGTTCACCAAAAATGATGTTTTAATTGTTTGTTCTACATATGGCACAAAGCACATAGCATATGCTTTGTATACCGATAAGTGTAATAATCTACAATGTGTTTTGTGCCATAAATGGTACAAACAAATTTGCCACTATGTGTATTAAAACATTTTTAGAACAAAGGAAATAATGACTAAACACACTTCTAACGGAAATGCAGACACTCTTTTTTTCAAAAGAAAGAACTGTAATACCTAGACTAGTGCAACTGACTAGTACATAAACATCACACTAAACTGTTATAGCAATGTTCCAGAAGGGGCGTAAAACTCAGTTTAACTACATTTAAAAAGTCATTGGAATATATGAGGGTTTATTTGGTTTGTGCCAGATCTGGCACACCGTGCAGTGAAGGGTTAAGGTAAACCATTCAAAAGTCTTACGTGTGTGACAGCTTTTAAAGAGCCTCGTTAAAACGTTTCTGCCGAATGGATGAAGATGTACGTCAGGTTACAGGTGTTATGTATCAAGTTAATTTATGAAATGGGATAGTTTTCTTTTAGTCCCCTAATTAGACCTTGGGGGGAAACTTTTCTATCTTTTGCCTTACGTGTGTGACCAAAAAAAAGTAACCGGCATATTTTGAGGGGTTAAAAACTTATGAAACACTTTATTACAAAAAATATGAGATATAATCATACTAAAGGATCTACGTTCATGATAGTTGATAGTTTTTCCAAAAAAAAATTGATTATTAGATGAAAAAAATTCTCTGACATTTTTTCACTAATAATGCATTTTTTTTAAATTTGTCTCAATGTTATTAAACAAGGCTAAAATATGAGAAAAGAAAAATTTTATCTTAAAATTGATGCTGGAATCGAAAAGAGTAGATATTTTTTTGTCAAAATATAAGGTTTGTTTTTGTATTATGGGGGGAAAAATTTTTGGTGTGTTAGGACCACTTTTCGTGGAATTGCCCTTTGGAGCAATTTACGAGCAGAACAGTCCCGTGCCGAGGAATTTCATCGGAAAACTTGATCGGAAGGATATCGTTTTCCGATGGAATATAGCTCATCTTATTTTCATCGGGAAAGTTGATCGGAAGGATATCGCTTTCCGATGAAAAGTAGCTCATCGAAAACCGTGCTCGGATACTGATCGGAACGATGTCATCGTGCGTTACAGGATCAGTTTACGAGGAGTTTGTTGATCGGCCGAGCAAAATCCGATGAGTTGATGCTACTTGGGATGATGCTCCAGTGTGTAATGTTTGTCCGAATTGATTTTCAATTCTGTTAGTGATAAAGATGTTTAGATATAGTTTTTATGTATTGCATTTATCATACAAATGCTATAATATTTACTCTCAACCAAAGATACGTAATTGCTGTTGATAACTACGCTATAAAAAATAGATGTTGTTTTCACAGTATAATACAGCTAATTTTACAGTAGTTTTACTGTAATACAATGTCAAATTGCTAATTTTACAGTTGTAGACTGTAAAATTATTAGTTTACAGCAATAAACTGTAAAACTACTAGCTTCACAGTTTATTACATTTCATTTTACAGTTTTAAACTAGAAATTCAGCTGCCAGTATTATACTGTCGTTTTTACAGTAAGATACAGCTAATTTTATTTTAATATTGCTAATTATACAGTAATAAACTATAAAATTGCTAGTTTTACAGTGATAAACTGTAAAATAGCTAATTTTACCGTTTATTACTGCGCATTTCACAATAATAAGTTTGGAACTTCTGCAAGTATTTTTTACACTCTGAAATTCTTATTTCACTTTTTGTTCAGGTTCAGTATAATATATTTTTGAACATGCGTATGAAAAAAAACTGACGTCGCAATCAGAACAACAATATTTATATTTATATATATATATATGTATTTTTTTACAAGCAATCAGATTGCTTATTTATCTCACTTTACTTCAATCTGGTGTTAGTGATTTATATTCTTTGTTAATTGTCGCGAGTTAAAAGGCATTTTTACTAAAGGTTGGCTTTTTTCTGAAAAAGATATTCGACTAGAAAAAACACTTTACAGAAGAAAAATGTCAGAAAAGAGCAAGTATTTGTTACCAACTGACATTTTTTAAAAATTATCACCCTATTCATGCGGTTCTTTGTTAAGATACAGTCGTTTTTAAAAGCACTCCAAAATGCAAAGTAACGGATGATACCCTACCAAAAAAGCTGTTATTTTTACAGTGTAATACTCGCAGCACAGGCTCCAGCTTTTATCAGTAAAAGCTTAGTAATAAACTGTAAAACTACCTTTTTTTACAGTTTATTACAGTAAAACTAGCAAGTTTATAGTTTATTACTGTAAAATTAGCAACTTCACCATAAAATTAGCTGTATTATACTGTAAAACAACAGAATAATGCTGGTAGCTGAGGTTTCGGTTTAAAACTGTAAAATGCACTGTAATAGACTGAAACTAGAAATTTTCACAGTTTAATACTATAAACTAGCAATTTTAGTTTATTACTGTAAACTAGCAATTTTAGTTTTTTACTTTAAAATTAGTTGCATTATACTGTAAAAACACCATCTATTTTTTAGTGTAAGAATAAACCTTTTTTTCATACATTTCTAAAAAGCATTTCTAAAAGCAAACATAGGGGGTTGTACCTAAAGGAAAACTAGGGAGGTTTGACTCTCCCTATATTTCTGATTTCCAAACAATTATTTAACTGATGAGCATCATATACCAGCATGGTGCCAAGTTGAATCAAAAGTTATTGGGTCATTTCATAGAAATGTCAACCTCAGCAGAAGAAAAAAAAATACCGAAGTGAAAAAAGAATCAAAAAATAAATAAATAAATGTAAATCATACAACATAAGAAGTTGAAAAAAATTGAAAAAGTATTGTAATTATCACTGAGACTAACCATCTATATATATAAAAGAAAGTCGTGTTAGTTACACTACTTATAACTCAAGAACGGCTGTACCGATATGGCTAAAAAATGGTGGGTAGGTAGCTTAGAGCCAGGATACGGACATAGGCTAGAATTTATATGTGTCAGTTGCATAAATAGAAAAACTTTCTTATTGACTAAGCCTTTTTACTAAGCCTTTTTTGACACCTCCATGGCTGAGCGACATAAAGCACACGTTCTGGCAGGTTCCGGAACGCAGTAAACAGGTTGTTAGTTAGCGGTGCGTTGAGTGTTATTTGACTTTTTCGTGAAATAAATTATAAACAAACGCGTTACTTCCTTTGAAATTTATATGTGATAAGCTGTCAGAAACGATTGCTCATTCCTAGGATCCCGATGATCCCAACCGATATGCCGTTTAAATGTAAAAGACTTCAATTTTCGATCCGTCTTGCATTTGTCATGACCTTTAACAAATCACAAGGCCACTCCTTAAAAGTTTGTGGTTTGAATCTAGAACATCAGTTTTTCCCATGGTCAATTATATGTGGCATGTAAACGGGTCGGAATACCATATGCGTTGTTTCTTTTTGCGCCTGATAATAAAACAAAAAATGTTGTGCATCACAAGGTACTTTAGTGAAGAACCGCCTATGTACTAAAATACAGAAACAATAATGAATGATTAATGTAGGTACTTTTTTTTTGTATTTTCTAATAATAAAAAACTTAATAAATTCAATAATTTTCTTATTTATTGCCTTTACGGCGGAACAGAGTTCGCCGGGTCAGCTAGTAATAAATAGTTTGTAGTGTGTCTACACCTTGTTATTCGATGGTTACGTTAGTCACACTCCATCTTGAGTAAAAGTGACACTTAAGACTAAAAAAAATTAAGATTTAATAAATGTGTTTTATGTTTTTAAAAGCCAACTTTACACATTATTCAAATATATCATTCAATTTTTAATACTTGCTAAACTTTGAGAAATTTTGCCTCACAACATGAGCATTCATTTTCACGGTTGCAAAAGTGTTACGTTAGTCACGCTGCTATTTTGGTTGAAAAAATATCTACTGTCAGTAATTTTGTTTTAAATTCTTAGCAGAAGTGATACATAGATATCATGTACATTGTAAGTCCACCAGCATAACTAAAAATATGTTTTATCCTTAAAGTTACGAGTAAAAACAATTACAAGATCAGCTCTGAATGTTACGTTAGTCACTATGGAATGACCCTATTTCTAATTTTTGACATTTTGAAGTAGAATCAAGGAGCAATCGCATGTAATGTCTTTTTCCGGAAAGAGAGTAATTTTTCTTGCTGCAAGTTCGTCATAGATTAATACACTAAGGCAGGAATTCAAGTGAAACACGGACGATCGCAACTCACCAATGCAATCGCAAATTCCCAAATTTGGATTCAAGTGAAACGTTACAATCGCTACAACATGCGATTCTATCGTAATTCGGCTTCCAGTAGCGATTGCAATTTTGATCTATTGCGATCGCCTCGAAGCGATTGCAATGGTGTTTCACTTGAATTCGGCCCTAAAAGACAGCGCACTGCCTTTTCATTGTGACTTTTTATATTTATGTTACTTTTTATTGTTTGTGAAAATGGCTATTAAGGGAGTCTGATGTATACACCATTTAATTGTTTTAAAAAGATATGATTTTAATTCAAATTAAAGAAGTTTTTTATTTTTAACTTGCAGTGGCTCTCTCAATGCTCATTTGAAGCCGTATCTGTTAATGCATTATGATTATTCTTATCAAACTAAGCTCAAATGAAAATTCCTCTTGTCATTTGTTAGCAAATTTATTAAAATACTCCACCCATGTTTATTTTCCTCAATTATTTGCCATTTTTTTATTTTATTGTAATTTAACTATTGTAACTTATATTTCATAACATGAAAATCAATAAATAATTACATAGAAAGGTAAATTTGGTATAAATCTTACCCAATTTATTATTTTCAGATACCCCTTTAAAATAGATGATTTGAACAAACGTTTTTTGTTTGAAATTTCTTGGCGGGGACACCTCATTTTTGTATGGAACTTTTGGGCTTGAACAATTTTTCGGTCAATTTTGAATATTTCGATTAACTAGTATCATAATAATTTTTCAATGAACAGTCCAATTCGAAAACACATTTTTTGTTCGAAAGATTATGGGGAAAATGTCTTGTTCCAGCATTTTAATTTTCGATTTGAAGTTTTTCGTTCAATTTTGAACAGTTCAAAAAACCCGTCCCCCCTATTAACTTTTAAGGGAACAGTCCGATTAGAATAATTTTTTCCGTGATGCGGTGTCCTCGGGCTCGAATCCCAGCTTTGGACGTACTTTCTCCCTCTCCTGTCATTGTCCTTTCTGTGTGTTATGAATAAATGTCTACCCTATAAATGGGTCCTTATGGCATGTGTCCTTATGGCAAGTTGAAACGGTCTTCCATCTCAATGGTGCTCTCAAAAACGGAAGCCGTACCTATCAAGCATTAAATCAAGCAGATTTCATCTACTCGGGCTCGGATACTCGAGTGGTATTAAAAACAGAAAACTTTCTTTTTTGAAAGATCTCGATGAAAACATGCATTTGTAGTTTTATATAGATAATTAAGAGAATATTGATCAGCTGCTAAAATATCAACGCTGGCATACGAGGAAAGTAGGCTTATTTAGTTCTGGACGGACATTCTTGTAATCACTTTAGTTTGTCTATCTGTGTATTTGTGTGCTTATTGCTGGATTTGTATCATCTTGCTCTTTTTTTTTAAACCGAATATAAAAAATTCTCTCACAGATACTATAGTGTACTAAAAGAAGGGGCATCATGTAGTCTTTTGCTAAATACGTATTTTTGCATCCATTAAATTTCTCTCAAAAGGCTTGCTCGCATATCCTTTAGATGTAAAAGAATGAAGATGAATGGTTAATGGGGCTTTATTACGTGAAATGGATTCTATACTTGATAAACCTGCTCACCTCCCAGCCATAAACAGAATGCTGTCGCAATAGAAATGCACTCATATCACGACACTTCTTGTCTTCGAAATAAACCCTAACTACGCATCTCAACCAACATAATCATTTCATTTTAAGTGCCCCGAACGCTTCACCTAAAACAACTCAAGCCGCGCAATCGAAACTGTTCATTTGTAACCTTTAACTCATTCCTCCTCCATTAAAAGTATCTTCCAAGAAGAGAGAGAGAGAGGAGCAGTAAATGTTCCTCATTTTGTTCCCAACAAATAAAGAGAGAAGCATGTAAGATCGCTCATCGAAAAATGACAAGCGCATATGCATAGGCATCTGATATTCGCATCCCCCCTCTCTGTAATGCCTTTATCTCGTGCTCGCGCTAATTCTGATGCATAATATCTCTTTTCTGGTGAAAACTTTGTCCTGCTCCTGATGACGAAACTTGCCACTCGTTTTATCGATATTTTGCGTTCGTTCTTTTTCTGTCTTCGTTGTCTCGTGTGATGAAGAGCAACTCAACTTCTCATCAAGAGCTTTTGCTTTACCATAAACAGCGTCGTCTGGTGGTAAGTGCGGGAAAACAAGGTTGCCATGTAGTATCGTTCGTGTTATTAACGAAGTACACTGAGGGGGAATGAATGTAAAGTTCTTTTATTCATAAAATTATAAAATGATTCTCTGATCTTTAAAAATGGCCGTAATTCATTTTGAAATATGTTTGTGCTTTTATTTGCTTAATGCAACATGAGTCTTGTAATTTAAGTCTAGTTTGTAATTAAATACCCTTTCTTTATTTCTGGTACAGTTTCAATCAAAGTAGTGTTTTAAATATAAAATTTATTTTTCATGATTGTATATAAAGTAAGCAAAGCAAAAGAAAGAAACGAAAAATATTTTGTAAGAAAAAGTGCAATCTCTGAAACAAATTTCGATTCTCTCATGATGGATATAAGCCTTGAAAAGAAGAAATTATCATTCTTTCCGCCTCGAGGTGACAAAAATTTGAGTTTGGCAACAATGTAAAAAGAAAAAAAAAGAAAGAAAATTTGGATATGAAGTAGTCTATAAAATCTTTTGGCCATTTCTGTAAGAATTTTCCTTTAAATTGTAAATAGTCGCAATAAACTTTACTTCGTGTTAAGCTCCTCTTCTAAAAATGTCACCACTTCAATATTTTAAAGATACCGAGTAGATAACCGCCCAAACTTTACAAGAAAAATGTGTTACCATGATGTAACACTCTCAGTTTCAACTTCATATCCCAAAAGGTCTAAATACATGCGATGAACTAACATAATTATTCAGAAACGACTATTTGAAAGTGATAATTTTGTTCTTGTACCCTTTGGAAAACATACCTTGTTGCACCTAGTTAAGTGCCTTTCACATTAGTAGACTGACTGGCTCTAGACTGACGCAGTATCTTCCATCGCTTCCCATTTCGCAGTAGAATCCATTTACTCGCAACCTGTCTTAGTTCAGTAATTTTATGCTTGTGTCTTAAAGAATTAACGTATGCCCTTGCCTTGATTGTTCGACTTTAAATAACATTGAATTATGTGTCAGAGTGCAGCACAAATGCATACCATTGTTCCTAGTTTTGCCGACAGTTTCAGAAATTAATATTTCTCCCATTTTTAGTAGGTTTGTATCCTAAGATAGTTTTTGCTGCATAGCACCTTCTAAGGGAACTCTGCTTCTCTGACAGACTTTTGAGGGTTTTGGTACCACATTTGCTTGCCACTTTAGAGAAACCAATGGAAATTTACACCAGGCATCTCGATGAAAGTTGGACAATTTGTTATGGCAACCATTTTTAAAGTAACGACAATGGGGGGGCATGATTCCAAACTGAGTCGAATCAGGAATCGGACGCTAAGATCCACGTTGCGGTTTTTTTCCGAGCATGCTTATGCTCGGACAGAATCTGTATAAAAAATTACGAGTTACAGAGAATCGCCCATATGGAAGATAGTTTTGTGATAGCGACAACATACTAGTTGCTAAAAAGACCAGCTACTACAGACTGAAACTTTCTCATTTCGAAAATATTATGAAGCATTTATTATCTACAACACATTCTTCAACTTCACGTCAGATGAAAATTCAGAAGTCCTCTTCTTCGTCGTGCTTTTTCCCCGAATTTCGTTTGAATCTTCTGGCCGATTCCAAGCGGGACATCTTTCTACCACACTGACAACGCTCTGAGAGGGTCCGGTACAGCACAGCCAGGATGCAAGTGACTCCAATAAATGCGAAAATGGATAGAGGGGTTACAAGGACATGAGCGTACTCATCTTTCGAGTCAGAAACTTCGTGTGTTGGATGCGCAAAGAGTACGGGTGAGGTATAAGTAAGCATCTGATCATCTCCAAAAGGCCCGTGATGTATATCTGTAAGGCAAAACACATGCTACACTGTGAAAAATGAATGTTGTTTTTGCAGTATGATACAGATAATTTTATGGTAATAAACTGTAAAAATTGCTAGTTTTACAGTAATAAACTGTCAATTTGCTCATTTTACAGTACTAAACTGTAAAATTGCATGCAGTTTATTACCATGCATTTTACAGTTTTAAAGTGGAACCTCTGCTGCCAGTATTATACTGTTGTTTTTACAGTAGAATACAGCTAAAAGTTCACGCCAATAAACTGTAAAATTTCTAACTTTACAGTAAGAAACTAAAATTGCTAGTTTTACACTTTATCATTGTGCATTTTACAGTTTTAAATTAGAAAATCGGCTGCCGGTATTCTACTGTAAAAACAACAGTTCATTTTTTGCAGTGTAATAAATCTTCGATGAAGCTTGACAACGTAGAGATGTCGCGTGCTCTTGAAGCGGAAACAGATTTTTTCGTTTAAAATATATCGTTTAAAATAAATCATCAGATAGGTCATGCTGGCAGCAAAAACTACAATGAACTAAGAAAGTAAAAAGAAAATTAATTCCCCCTCTCTAATATTACCTATTTTAAAATGAAGTAGTCCATTCCCGCTTCCAGGTCCGGGGACATTCCTTTGTGGTTAAGCTATAGTTTATTTATTAGGCTTAGTTATAAATCAATCTCAGTTCACTCTAGTTAACCATTTGCACTTGAGAAATTGGTTGCTCGATTTTCAATTTGGGCTCAAATTCATTCTATTTAAAACAAAATTTTATTTTCACTCAACTCTTATTTTGAACTAAGATTTGTTTTAATCGAGATCAATTTTCATTGTTACTGAGATTGAAAATTTGAGTATCTAAAACGACTAACAAACGGATTCCCCCCCCCCTCGGATGTCCCGTTATAGGGACATCCTAGTGTTATCAAATGGTGTACTCAATGGGTTTTTAAGTTGCGCGGTTTTAGTTTAAAAATTCATATGTGTTGCAAAGTTAGTAGTCATTTTCTATTTTTTTTTTAGTTTCGTTTGTGTTACTTTAAAAAAAAGACTGCAATAGCTATCATTTTCTATTTGCAGTTCGTTTTGGGATCGAAAGGGAAGGGAATTCTTGGTGAAAGGGATCTCCTCTACATAGTATAAAATTAAGTCTCAAAAAGTGTGTTTGGCGCTCAAAACTCGAGAACTACCCGGCTGATTTTGATAAGAATTTTAGCGTTCCTTTTTGCCCCTGAAAGGTTTGGGCACCAGTTCGGAAAAAATCGATGAGTAGTTCTTTTTTTTTTATTCCAATTCAAGGCAATTTTCCCATGAATTGCCGAATATTGGGATTAAAAATTACTTGCATATATTAGTGTTATATATCGTTAGAAACAGAACATTTTCTGCTTTCGATGCAATTTGTTCGAATACTCTATATTAAATACAGCGCTAGTTATTTGCGTTTAAATCTCACTTTTTTCAAGGCTTCGCTCGATTCCAGGCACTACTTTCTCATTAAAGCCATCTATAAAAATAAACTTATTATTCCACAGTTTTCTTTTTTACACCATTGGACAGAGCGGTATTTTTAACCACAGATTTATTGTGACTTACAGTCGAGAATCCATGCTACTATCTCAAACAGAAGAAAAGTTGCAGGTGTTCGAATTTCTCTTTTTTATTCAAGCTAGTACCGTTTCTTGTGTTGTCATGGTTACACTTTTAAATTATTTGTTGTTTCTTCCTTCTAATTTTAATTTCTTGAAAGTGTTTTATTTTATAGCGGTTATTTTGGATGATTTTAAAGCACATTCACAAATTACATGACCAATTTTTTTTTTTTTACCTTTATAACATGAGCACAGCCTTGCGGGTGTGTTTATATTATTTGGGAAAAACTGAACTCACTCCCTCATTTGAAAATAACTTTCGTGCGTTTGTATATGCTTATATTACGAAGTAATCTCAGAGGGGCAACAAAGCACGATGGAGAGCCCCCGTGGCATGGGGGCCCCAAAAATGACCCAAAAAGGCACATTAAAAATATTTTATGCAGTTTCGTTCAGCTCTAAGGGACCCCACAAGATACATTGTGACGCGTACCCAAACCTGTAAATCCGCCACTCTCTTAAAGTTATCTCAAAAAAAGAAAAAAAAAAACAGAAAAGAAAAAGGAAACTTGCACACTTTTTGATTGCCCAATAGCAAAAGTAAAATATTCAATTCCGTTGAAAATTTCCCTTTTATGTTTCTCGAGCAATCTTAAAATTTTACTTGATATGTAACGCAAATTTAAAGAAAAAGAATAAGGAATTTTTTTTTCCTGTAATTGACAAACATAGCAAGCTATTTACATAGTTTTTCCGGAACATCAGTGTTTACTGTAACTTATTTGACCGGTTTAAAACAAGCTAAAATCAGTTATGAAAAAAGATAATCAACTGTTATAAAGAACACACTTTTAAAAAAGCAGCATATGCATGAACAAACAACATGAAAAGAAAACACACAACACGAATAACATAAGTTCAGCGACACATTATATGGATTTTGTTTTGTTCACAATTCAGCCTATCCTTTTTCAAATTTCGTATATATACGTGTATCCCAAGGGCAGGAAAAATAAAAGCTACGGTTACAGTATATTGACCGGACACAGCCCAGCTTTTTTTTTAGATAATTAGAATAAAAAAATGATGGAACATTATTGTATTGAAGTGCAGATTTCAAAAGATTAATGTTTTTTTGAATGTAGTTATTTTTGTTACAAATATTTTTAATCCTGCAGATTTCATTAATCAGGGTATTGCGAAAAACATTGATAGAGCTGTTTGATTCCCAGGTAATCAGTCTATTAACGTGAAAATTAAAAGAATGTGTTTTATCATAAAGGTCAATATTCAAATCATTTTCTGTAATAGAGATGTGCAAATCTAGAAAATCTGTTTATTTAATATTATCATTAGTGTGAACTAGATCAATATCTGTAGGATAAATATTTTTAGAATCGTTATAAAAGGAATGATAGTTGAAAATAATTAGGTCGTCAATATACATGAATGCCTTAGGGATTGTAAAAGTGTAGTTTCTTTCAGGTATGATTTAGTAAAAAAATTTATATACTGAGCAAACTACCGTACTACCTACGGTTATAAATGTGCAAATTGTCGTACAAGAATACATTTGTATTTACTAAGGAAAAAAAATAAATAAAAAATAAGCTATAATAGTAATAATTTGAAAACTTATGAATGCAGAGAGGTACGTTTAGAAAATAAAATTCTGAGCAAAATCACTCTAAATTTTAATATTACACAGGTAAAAGTTCACAAATTACAGTAAAACCTTTTTTTTATTACAATACAATTGAAATACAAAATCACAAAAAAATGAATATTGTATAACTTAAAAACCCGAAAAGGTACGATATTTACGAAACAGTCGAATTTTGAATCGCAAACTATGAGGTGTATATTTATGTTACAAAGCAATGTGACGGTAAAAATTGTGTGTATAGAAATAATTTTAATCTTCGCACCATAAAACAGTACATTTTCCCTCCTAAGAATTTGTTTTTTGAATAGTAAATACCAAATGTATTGTTGAATGATAATTTGCAAATTTATTGCTGCAGATGGATACGCTTAGCAAATACAATTCTGAACTAAATCACTAAAAATTTAAATATTACATAGGTAAAAGATCACATAATGCAGTGAGCCTTTCTTTGTCTAAATACACCTGACATAAAAATCACTAAACAATATGAATATTTTATAACTCAAAGCTCGAAAAAGGTATGATATTTTTCACTAAAATAATTTTCCTAAAAAAATATTTGTACCTAAACATGAGTGAAAAATATTTTTAAAACATACAAAATAGCATATGTTAAGTATCTAAACTGCTTTAATAAATTGAATTAAGTAAAGGAGAAGTAAGCAAATAATACTTTTCCGAATATTGATTTAATAATACTTACACGCACAATTTAAATTAAGAGAATCGGGACGAATATGCCAGAAACCGATTCGACATCCTTGATCGTTACCACTATTGCTTTTTGCTTCCGAAGCAACTGACAACCCAGCAGTAGATTTTATCTTATAGAAGTCAACAATACAGAAAAGCTGGTAGCTAAATAGATAATTTGCAATAAAAAATATATTGCGGTCCTAAATTGAGATAAAAAATTTCCTATCATTTAAGTTGCACCAAACTGAAACTGCGTGCAAAATTGGTTAAAATCGGTTCAGTAGCTGAGGAGTCCCTTGGCCACAAACACAGGGACACGTATTTTATCTCCATATATTATTTCTCTAAGCCGAATCCTATACCCGGTCGAAACTCGCTCATTTCTTTATCGAATTGCAAGAAAATTTATGATTTTGAAGCTTATCCCGCGGGCTATTGACGAAAATTAGAACCACCCTCTAAAAAGTGTCAGTTCGTTTTTTATTCGAACTTCAATTTTTGGGCACAAAAATTGACTCTATCTAGCGAAATAATTGTCGTATCGTCTCCATTTTGATTTCATTCGAGAGATTAAAAAAAATGCAGTTCTTTAGAACGGTATTCTCGCTAGCGCCGCGTAACGTAGAGATCTCGAAAATCACGTTTAAGCGACTTATAAGCGATTGAAGTTTGAAAAAGTTAAATTTTTTGCTCAACTGTCAAAATCGTTACATTGTTGTTCAAAATCAATTTTAAATGCGACATTTCAAGCCAAGCTTAGCTCGGTAAACCTTAATTGTAACTTTTATTGTTTCAAAATACTATGGTAGTTTTGCGATAACGTTAGTATTTAGTTTAGTAGTAGCCTTGGGTATTTGATTTTAATATAGGGCCTGTTTTGTAGCAGTTGTAAAAGTGAACGTGTCTTTGATCTCTTTGAAAAGTTGTCAGAACGACGGCAGTAGATGGCGATGTTGTGCAAATGAAGCCAATAAAAATTGTCGTATTAAATTTTAAGTTTAGAGTTTTTTTTTTTTTTTTTTTTTTTTTTTTTTTTTTTTTTTTTTTTGCGGAATTCCGCACGGGTCACCTAGTATATATATATATATATATATATATATATATATATATATATATATATATATATATATATATATATATATATATATATATATATATATATATATATATATATATATATATATATACATATATATATACACTCAGGCACATTGAAAATAGCGACCCAAGAAGAAAGCATCGGATTGAAATGAAATTTAATACACATAATGATACAGATGAGAGATTCACTTGATCTCAAAATCGAGACAATTGAACGAATACAGGGTGTGCAAGGACACAAATACAGAGCAACTTCAATAGCGCGTTGGACCATCTCTAGACGCAATACATGCCGCCACACAGTCCGGCATTGAGTTGATTAGACGCCTGATGTTGTCCTGAGGCAGATGGGCCCACAAATTTGTAACAGCCAACTCCAAATCACGCACAGAGTGACAGGATGATATCTAACGTTTTAGCTGATCCCACACATGCTCCATAGGGGATAAGTCGGGGGAGCGGGCCGGCCATGGAAGAGTCTGAAAATGACGTAGGAAGTCTTGAGCAACTCTTGCTGTATGCGGACGAGCATTATCTTGTTGGAAAATTGCCCCTGGGAGACCATTTAGGAAAGGTCCTACATGGGGTCGAAAAATATTATCAACGCAACGTTGGCCGGTTAAGTTTCCACGCATCACAATTAGATTGGACTGGCAATCATAGGATATGGCCCCCCAGACCATTACACCAGCTGTGCGGGCAGTGGGACGTAGAACAGTGTGGGAGGAATTGTACCGCTCACCTGGACGCCTCCACACCCCTACACGGTTATCATCAGTCCCTAAAACAAACCGAGACTCATCACTAAACACAACTTTTTGCCAATCTGTGACATTCCACATTGATCTGGCTTGGCAACACTGTAGACGCAGTCGCTGATCAATCCGACGATTTCTTCTTGGGTCGCTATTTTCAATGTGCCTGAGTGTATATATATATATATATATATATATATATATATATATATATATATATATATATATACAGGGTGTTCCAAGTTAACCTTCATGACCTCTATTTCCTCAACCGTTCGTCCTAGATTTATACTTCCATTTGCAAAATTGCTCGAAATGAGGAGGAGAGTTAAGATTTGGAAAGTTTGAAGCGAAAAAAATAATTAGTTAAGAAATAAAAAAATTAACTTTTTATAGGGGCTCCGGGCCCCCAAACTTATAATTAGGTAAAGAATTTCCATTGAAAATAATACTAACACAAAAAAATGACATTTGTGCGATCAAAATCCATGGAGAAATGAAACATGAAACTTTATGACTTATATCACTTTACACTAGCGTTATTTTAAGTGATTTTGGGGGCCATATACACGCGAAATTCGCACCATTCAGAGTTCTTTAATAACAAAATATTCTTTATTTTCCTAAAATATCTTTAACTGTAAAAGTTATTTAACATGAGAATTAAAATACGAAAAAAATTGAGTAAGAAAGAATGAAAATGTCTTGCTGAATTCGCGAATATAAATTTACCGACTGTATAGTGATTGCTTGAAATAACGTGATCCCTTTACTGCAGAATAAAATCGGCTTAACTAGATGCATTTTGTTAAGGCTAGAAGTTACGATATACACTACGGAACAGCATGTAGAAATGGTGTTGCTTTACGGACAATGTAAATTATTTCTTAAGTTCTACATATTTCGCGTGTTTAATATCTTTGTATAAAATTGTATAACAATTTACCTTGTCTTGTTATGTTTTGTAGTCTTGTATCATCTATATTTATTTTTGAATACAATGAGAAGCGAATGTTTTCTGACACGGACGAAACAAATTTCATTATCGTACCTATTTTTAAAGCTCGTTAATCCTCTGGCAGGGCGAAAATTTTCTTTTGTCAATTTGTTTACGGGCCTTACGCATTTAAAACTCGAATATCTCCGCGAATTTTGATCGTACAAATGTCATTTTTTTGTGTTAGTATTATTTTTCAATGGAGATTCTTTCCCTAAGTATAAGTTTGGGGACCCGAAGTCCCTATAAAAAGTTAGATTTCATATTTTTTGACTGAATTATTTTTTCGCTTCAAACTTTCAATATTTTGACTCTCTACCTCATTTCGAGCAAATTTGCAATTGAAAGTATGCATCTAGGACAAACGGTTGAGGAATTAAGGTTGACTTGATCATGAAGGTTGACTTGGAACACCTTGTATATATATGTGTGTATATATATATATATATATATATATATATATATACTGCGATGCAAAAGTTTAAACAAAATGCAAATACATGAATAAAAAGAAAACTATTCAGCAAAATGCTTTCAAATTTCTATTGCAGGTTCACAATATGGTCACAAATACATGTCTGGAGTTTTTAATTATAACCGTAACAAAAATCGGAAATTACAAAAGCATTTTTTTTTTTTTTGCTGTTTCAAAAGTTTAGACAAAAGTCAGATAAAATGAAAATATTTCTTAAAATGTTATTATGATATTATATATAAAACAGCCTCAGGAAATTATCATACACTCAAAAAAACATTTAATAAGAAATTTATCGTCATAAGTCACATTGTTTAGCTAGCGATTAGTTGCTATAAAGGGTATAATAAAACCGCGAGGAGATGACACCTGTCAATCAAATGAGAAAAAAAGTCCATTCCTTAAAATATGTAGAGAAGGAAAAAAATTATTGTGTGCCATGTTTGTGACTTTAGCGAAATTTTGGCGATGTGACGTTCTTTGTAAAAGATAAAATACTTCTTTGACCGAAATAATGAGGCCGAAAAAGAGGCAGCATTCATAGCAAATCATTCTAAATTTATCGTCTTCATCATTTCTTTTACTGCATTGTAGTTCATTACAATATAGATTGCAGTAAATATCTTGAGTGAGAGAATTTGATTTTTAATTTATCGTTTACTGGTAGATTTCTGTTCATGTTTATTGTTTTTATTATCATTGCGAAGAATAACGTACGAAATTTCGGTGAGTAACACTTAAAATTTTAGAATAAATTTAATTTTTTTACAAAACAGTGCTCCAAATATATTTTCGCTATGTGATTATTTAATATTGGAATGTAATTTGCAGCAGTTACTGCTTTTGGTGGCGGAAAAGTAAAAATGACAAGATTTACGTTCTTTATTGTAACCCTACTCTCGCCAATTTTTAATTAAAATGAACTGTCGGAGGCGTTGCTGTCTTTGACCAATGGCTGTTAGAAGAGGTAAAACCAAGCCCACCCACTTTCTTAGAATATGACGTGTCCATTGTCCAATATGACATCTGTCTCGACATCACAAAATTAAAATATTTTAACCTCTTTGGCTAATTTCTTAAACTGGGTCGAGTATTCGAGCTATCCTAGAACCAACAACACATTTGTGACTCCGTTCCTCTGTTTTTCTTTACTTTATCACCCCTTCAGAAAAATGAACAATTCTAAAAATACAGGAGGAGTCAAGTGCCATCTCGTCAAAGCCAGACTTTATTTCATAATCAAGTTCTTTTAAATAAAAGCATATTTTGATATTGAAAAGTAACGAAGATTTAATTGCACGAATTGCATTTAGTTTAAATTAGAGAGTTTTACTATCAAATACTCGTAAATAGAAGTCTCATGCAATATTGTGAAGTAGCAAAGATTTAAGTGCATGATCAGAAGCGGATACATTAATTTTGGGCTTCAGATATTCTTTAAACAGTTTGCGATTTGCTGGTGTTACTATCGTTATTTTATAAATTAAAATTGCCTGCTTGTAAACGCCTATAATGATATCGCACCCTTGCTACAAAAGTGCCACAACTCAAAAAACTACGTTTTCCAGGAATTGCAAAAAACTGTTCCCGGGCTGACTAGTATTTTTGTATTCATTTTAGTATTTTTGAATTTGTCAATATGAAGACCGATACATCTCAAACTATGATCGTTAGTTAAGCACGTTACTCTACGACGGCTGGACGACAACTCAAGATGTGGCATTTCAGTGGAAGGGGTCCTTTGCATCTTGATAACAACAAAACGCCATAACTGCCCTCTGGCTGTTGATTTTTCAATGCAACTTCTGGCTCTTTTGAATATTGGTAGAGACGTGTAAACTACGTCTAATCACGGTCATAACTCAAAAATTACAATTTTTGAGTTGTGGCACTTTTGTAGCAAGGGTATATGCTAAGTACATAAGTGGTATCTGCGGACGATCTTAAACTGAGATATTGATGTTTAGTTTTGCGCCTCCAAGTATTTGATTCAGGAGGTACTTTTTTAGAATTTTTTTAAAAATATTTCCCGTTCTCAAATGACCATAAAACATAGTATTTAAGTAAAATACATCACAAAGAACCACCTGTTGACAATAACTCAAAATTTAAAATAATAAACCGTTAAAAAGTGCTGATACGACTTTTTTACTTAACACGGCAGTATTGCATTTTTTTCTCAATTTGACAAAGGGACAATTTTTGCAACAAAACCATGCCTTATACTTTTGTTCTTTCGAAATTTTAATTTAATTGACAGTACATTCTAATAGCACTGTTCTAGAAGCATTTTTTACAATTGGAGACACATTTTTGAAACACATGCACAGAATAACCATTCAGAATTGATCTTTTTTTTAATGTTTAGGTTGACATTAGATTCCGATAACTCATTTTCAGAATCATTGTTTTACAACACTTTGAAAACACATGTGCTACAGCAGTTACTAAACACAGTTACTACAACAGTATGTGAAACAACAGTTGAGATAATTGATTGTTACTCTCTTCATATTTTAATGTAATTGACAGTATATTCTGATAGTTCATTTGCAGCAGCATTTTTTACAACGAGAGATACATTTTTTGCAAAACATGGGCAGAGTAAAAGCTGAGGTAACAGAACCACATATCATCACACAAACACGACCATAACCCTGATCATCCATCAAGCAAGGGTCCGTTGGATGGATTGTGGTGGAGCTGGTAGAATTTCCCTCCTTTGAAGTAGTGATAGAACTGGTAGAATTTCCCTCATTTGATGTAGTGATAGAACTGGTAGAATTTCCCTCATTTGAAGTAGTGATAGAACTGGTAGAATTTCCCTTATTTGAGGTAGTGGTAAAACTGGTAGAATTTCCCTTATTTGTGCTACCTTTTGGCGATATGGTGGTTGATTCGAGATTGGAATTATCACCTATAATCATTGTTAATGCTTTCGCAGGCGGATTTTTTTCAGTTTGAAATGGAAATGATGTTCCTTCATGTGTTCCATTGTTGTAATCGATTGAACCGATTGTCGTAGAACTGGAAGAATTTCGATCATTTGCAATAGCTTCCTTTATCGCGATTATATTTCCTTCTGGGGGCATGATATTTGATTCGAGTTTAAAATTATCGTCTGTAAGTTTTGCTGTTGCAATTGTAGTTGAATGAAATGAAAACGTTACTTGTTGTGGTACAAATTCATTTGCCTCTTCTGACCAATCTTCAAAATTTTTATTCCGTTTGAAACGGATGTTGTTTCCAGAATTGAGCAGGTGGATTTTATGATCCGACGTCAATATTTTCCTAAATTCATTTGATGTTTTATCAGATAGATTGGTCTTGCGAAAGTTACTTTTTAGAAAAAGATTGAGCATTTTATTTTTTTTAAGTAAAGAATTTGTGTGCAATGTTTCTGGGTTCCCAAAGGTTTTCTTCTTTTCAGCTCGTATAACATACCTTTGCAATGAAGGAAAAAGGGAAGGTTGGAGTAAAATTATACCATTATAATCATGCAAACTATTTTTTAAGGCAGACGTATGCAGTTTGGGGTATTTGTCTTTCTTTGATCTTGTTGAAGATCCTTCACGAAGTAATGGCCAAATATCTTTCTTCTCTGGATTTTGACTGTTTGTAATAACGTGTGCAAAAGAAATCTCTTGTGACAGAAAAGAAGCTGAAATCAAAAAGATTGCTTATTTTAAAAATGTTGCCGATCAGAATGTTTCGATAATTTATTATATTTATTGAACTTAAAATTAACTATTTTCTGTACAAGTATATTTGAACACATTGGAAGCAAATATCATAAGAAATGCATAAAATTTTAATTTAATGTTAAATAAATTGTGAAAAGTATGGATTTTTTAAAATATTTTAAACGAAGATATAATTTTAAATTTATTGTGCAGCGTGAAGTTTATACGTAAGAAATTAATTGAAACTTGTATTTGAAAATACCATCATAGTTGTGGAGTAATTCATAATTTTAAGAAAACACAATTTAAAAATTTCTTCCATCAAAGAAACATCTAAAAGCCTATTGATTCAAAAATAATTTTTCATATCATTTCAAATTTTGAAAAATCTGGATAATAATGGAATTTTTTTAATTACAAATGAGTAATCAATCTGATTAATCCCTTTGTAATGTAACATATTGAAAGCTTATACAAAGTTAATAAATCCTCTGACATTTTATTAAATGCTACAAGATTTACGCCAATATTGAAATATTTATTTATATCCGTATATCTATGTTTTAATTTAAAAGGAAGTAACACAAAAATCTTCTATACTAGTAAAGTTTTTTCCAAAGCGTACTATTCTCTTCTAGTTGCTGATAGAACAGACAAGTTTTAAAAATCAGACAGATTAACATTTAAACAACATTTGTATGCTTTAAAAGCCTAGTTTCATGCTTCATTTCATATTTTTTCAGCAGTTTCTTTTTTCTCCATTCGCATTTTTTTCTATTTACTGACAGTGTGTAACAAGGAGAAAAAAACTGTTGACTAATTACTCTAGTTATTATTTTTGAGTAATAACAAATATCACTTACTTATTTAAAACTTCTATTTAATTTCCCGTTTTCTTGCCATATAAGAACTTTTGAGTCACCATATTTTTTCTTTTGTAATATGTAATACCAATGCAATCAATACGCAATAGTGATATTGCAATTAGATTATTCTCTATATTGATAAATGGTGTTGCCAACATTAATTGAGATAACTTTCCAGACTAAGTTGAGCCACAAATAAACGGAATCGGTTGCTTAGTTGTGGGTCTTGTGGTATTCCATCCGTCCCGTATCTTAAAGCTCATAGTAATGTCAAAGTGTATTAAGGTATAAAGGGCTTTACACAATCCGATTCTTATAAATAAAAATATAATCCGTATAATAATGAATATATATGTGTGTTTGTGTGTGTTCCCTATGCAAATCCATAGTTTGCGTCGGATCTGGACCAAATTTGGCAGTGGGATACGAAGTCATCGTAGTCGTAGTCGGGTGGTAGGAGGGTTTTTGAAAGCCAAAAAAGTACCGATCCGTTCGAATATTAATTTCAGGAACAAAAAATGGCTTTAAATGCCTCTTTAGACCCAAAATAATTGTCGAATCTTCTCGATTTTAGTTTCATTGGAAATATCGCTAAAAATACCTTTCAAAAGATTTCCTCCCGATGGTTTTCAAATTACGAATTGATATTTTTACCAGGAAAAC
Source organism: Uloborus plumipes (assembly GCA_038373865.1). Lineage (NCBI taxonomy): Eukaryota > Metazoa > Arthropoda > Arachnida > Araneae > Uloboridae > Uloborus > Uloborus plumipes. The sequence goes on from JAXGGA010005894.1 coordinate 45,305, forward strand.
ATTTATGGTCATTTTTAATTTTGAGAATCTCGATTCTAAATTCGATATAAAAATCGTCTGCATGAGCGTACATAAAATTAATTAGCATCAAAGAAATCATTGATGAAAAAAGCCATTTTTCCCTTGAGTGTGATCAAATAAAATGCTTGCTTTTGCTTTAAGACTTTTTCTGCAACGGGGGATTTAAAAAAAATTTCGATTGATTAAATTTTCGAATAACGTGCCGGCAAAATATAGACTTTAATCTATTTTCGTGTTTTAGACATTTCACTATTTGACGTAACTTTTATTCTTAAGATACACCGCACAAAGCCGGACAACGCAGCTATAGTTTGCTGTAATGAAGTAGTAAGAATTTTTAAATGGAATCATGGACGGATTTTTACCTTTGGATATTTCTTTTAAGTTTGTCGTTTACTGACGTTGAAATCGATATTTTATAAAAATAAGTAACGTATTTGAAACACATTGCAGTTTCAAAAGGTTTAGCAGCACATTTACAGAATAAAAATCACGCAAAAATGGCAGATTATCCTTTCTGTATACTGTAAAAAATTAACGTTGTTTTTAACGTATAATACAGTTAATTTTTTATTAATAAACTGTAAAAATTTGTAATTTTACAGTAATGAACTGTAAAGTTGCTAATTTTACAGTAGCAAACTGTAAATTGCTAATTTTACAGTTTATTACTGTGTATTTTACAGCTTTAAACTTGAACCTCCGCTGCTAGTATTGTACTGTTGTTTTTGCAGTATCATATTGCTAAATTTTGCGGCAAGAAACTGTAAAATTTCTAACTTTACAGTAATAAACTGCTAATTGCTAGTTTTACAGTTTACTGCTGTCCATTTTACAGTTTTAAATTGGAACCTCGACTGCCAGTATTATACAGTGAAAACAACAGTTCCTTTTTTGCAGTGCTTTAGGATTTATTTTAAATCCAACTCTCACACTTCATATTCAGCGACATTTTTAACTACTAAAGATTCACTTCTGGCAACACATTGGCAATAAAACCACATTAGTAAGAGATAAGAGATAGAAGAGAACATTGGCAAAAGATAACTGCGTAGCATTATCCAAATATTGCTATTATCCTTGTTGTCCATTTGTAAAGGATATCTTGCACCAATTGTGGAGGATCTTGAAAAAATTTTATCATTTGAGACACCTTGCTTTGCTATGATTATAGTTTGTTCTGGTAGCATAAGGGTTAACGCTAGTTTAGAATCATCGTCTTTAAGCTTTGCTCGTGCAGTTGTACTTGAACTTTTTTTAGTTTGAAATACAACTGATGTTTTTTCATGTAATCTGATGTTGAAATCTACAGGACTGATTGTAGTAAAGCTAGCAGAATTTTCCCCATTTGAGATACAATGTTTTGTTGTGATTCTAGTTTCTGCCGGTGGCATAACAGTTAATGCGAGTTTAGAGTCACCGTCTTTAAGCTTTGCTGGTGCAGTTGCAGTTGAGTTTTTTTCAGTTTTAAATGAAAATAGTATTTTTTCATGTAATGTATTGTTGTAATCCATAGGACTGATTGTAGTAAAGCTAGGAAAATTTCCATCATTTGAGATGTATTGTTTCGTTGTGATCATGCTTTCTTCTGGTGCCATAACGATTAATGCGAGTTTAGAATCACCGTCTTTAAGCTTTGCTGGTGCAGTTGCAGTTGAGTTTTTTTCAGTTTTAAATGAAAATAGTATTTTTTCATGTAATGTATTGTTGTAATCCATAGGACTGATTGTAGTAAAGCTAGGAAAATTTCCATTATTTGAGATGTATTGCTTTGTTGTGGTCATACTTTCTCCTGGTGGCATAACGATTAATGCAAGTTTAGAATCATCGCCTTTAAGCTTTTCTGGTGCAGTTGCAGTTGAGTTTTTTTCAGTTTTAAATGAAAATGGTATTTTTTCATGCAATGTATTGTTGTAATCCATAGGACTGATTGTAGTAAAGCTAGGAAAATTTCCATCATTTGAGATGTATTGCTTTGTTGTGATCATACTTTCTCCTGGTGGCATAAACGATTAATGCAAGTTTAGAATCATCGCCTTTAAGCTTTGCTGGTGCAGTTTGCAGTTGAGTTTTTTTTCAGTTTTTAACTGAAAATGATCTTTGTTCATGTAGTCTATTATTGTAATCCATAGAACTGATTTTAGTAAAGCTGGGAAAAATATTCATTATTTGAGATGTATTGTTTTTGTTGTGATCATACTTTCTTCTGGTGATATAACGGTTGCTTTGCGATCATAATTATCCGTAAGCTTTGTTGATGCAGTAGTAATTGGATCCTTTTCAGTTAGTATTGAATAAGATGGTTCTTGATGTGATAAAAAATTCATTTGCTCCTTCCAATAAAACTTTAAAAATCCTCATTTCGTTTCAAGCGAATGCTGTCTCCAGAAGCGTGTAGACTGACTTTATGGCTTGATGCCAAAATTTCCTCAAACTTGCCTGATACTCTCTTAAGTAAGTGAAATTTGCGAAAATTGTTTTTTTAGAAAAAGAGAGGTCTTTGTACCATTTTCAAGTAAAATTTTTTGTATTTAACTTTTCTTGGTATTTCTTAGTATTTTTGCTTTTACCTGGTCTAACATATTTATTCGTTGGGAGGAAAAATTGAAGGTTTGAGCGTAATTCTTCCATAATGCTCTTGCACAAGATTATTAGAAGCAGACAAATGAACTTTGTAAGATTCATCTTCATTTGATGTTTTTTGAAGATTCTTTGCGAAATGATATACCAATCTCCATTTTCTTTGGACTTTGGACTTTTTCTAATAATGTGGCGAAAAAAAATCTCTCGTAACGAAAACGGAGCTGAAATAAGAAAAAAAATGCTTATTTTTAAAACGGTGCCGATAATTTTTTTTATCATAATGTTTTTCTATTTTAATTAACTTAATGTGATAAAACAAATATTTAAAATTAATTAATATTCTTGCAAAAGTAATTGAATATGCAAAATTACTATCTTTTGCAATAGAAAATCCATTGCACATTTTATTTGATGCTTCACAAATAATAAAGAAAAGAAGAGTTTTTTCTCTAAAACTTTTTTCAGCAAGCATAGAATTAACAGCGTCTTGTATAATGTGAAAACTTAAACGTTTGTGCTTGATTATACAGGGTGTCTGTAAAAGAAACTCATGGGTTTTTAAAAATTCATATCTTATTAACTCATTAATGCCTAGCGTCCCTTTTTAGGGACGGTCCAAAAAAAGGGTCTGAATTTCCCCAAAATAAAACATTTCAGCCAAAATAACTGTTTCAATTAGTACCTTGGTATTGTTTTCAATTCGTTTATTAACAGATTGCAGCACATAAACCATTGTAAAGTGCGTTTCTGTAGCAGTTTTTAATATGATCTTTTATCAAAAAATTACATCGCTCACAATCTCAAGAAAAAAAAAGCTAACTTTTCAAAGTTATTCTCAGCTTCCCAGTTTTATGTAATTTTTTTTGTTTCTTCTTATAAAAATGTCTTTTTTAAATATTATATCGCAGGCAGAAAAACAATTTTAGCAAAAAAAAGTAGGTATTCTCTCATATCTTTTTCTTATATATATCGTAACTTTTAAGGGACGATTTTTTTCTTTCCTTAATAAAAAACATTATTTTTTTACATAATATTTTTTTAAATTATTGTTTCCTGTCCATTAAAACACTGTTTTGTAACCAGTATGCAAAATATCTTTGTAAAAAAAAAAAGTCAGGCATTAATGGGTTAACTTTAGAAGATAGCAAAATGTAGTTAATTTCTCTGAAACAAGTCTGCTCATCAAGTTTTTGCTCATACTAATTGGAAACACCCAAAGTGAATGTTTGGTGTGGTTCTCATGCATTATACAGTCCGATAGGTACCTTCATTTTTTGTTGAAAGAAATGTCCAATGGTGATGTCTATTGTGACATGTTGGAGGAGTGTGTTTTTTCTTCAATGAGATGGACATTGAAGCAGAGAAGAGTTTTAGTCCCACTTCCAACAAGATGGGGCACCCCCCACTCTTCAGTTTGAGCGTGCGTGAGGCGCCTCACTGTAAAAAAATTTAACGTTGTTTTTTACAGTATAATACAGCTAATTTTTATAGTAATAAAACTGTAAAAAACTGCTATCTTTACAGCATTAAGCTGTAAAAATTGTAAAATATATTAAGCTGTAAAAAGTAAAACTATTTACTTTTACAATACTAAAACTATAAAAATTGCATATTTTTACAGTAATAAAACTGTAAAACTGCTAATTCAACAGTTTTTTACAGTGCATTTTACAGTTTTAATTTGGATCCTCTGCTGCCAGTATTATGCTGTTGTTTTTACAGTATAATACAGTCAAATTTTACCGCAAAAAACTAAAATTTCTAACTTTACAATGAGAAACAGTACAATTGCTAGTTTTACAGTTTATTACTGTGCATTTTAGTTTTAAATTAGAACATCCGCTGCCAGTATTATACTGTAAAAACAACAGTTTATTTTTTGCAGTGTTGACGCTCGACTCGGCAACAGATAGATTGGGAGGCAAGGGCCATATTCTATTGCCCCCAAGGAGTCCTAATATAACTCCGTTGAACTTTTTCTTCTGGGGCATATCAAGAATTTGGTGTGTACGGAGACGATTCGTAATGTTGGCCATTTCAGGGAATGAATAATCAATTGGCAACTGTCCACCCTGATATACTGGCCAGGATATGGGAAGAGGTGGAATACCGTTACGATGTATGCCGCGCCACTAAGGGAGCTCATATTGAACTTCATTAAATTGTTTTTAAAAAATTGAAAATATTACCTTTCTAATCATGTAAAAAAACCTTTTAATAAATGTTTTACTTCATTAAAATATTTTGCCTCACAACTCCGGAGTTCTTTTATAGACACCCTGAGTATTGGTAACATAGTTCATAATTTTAAATTCCCAAAAGTTAATGGAGTAATTGAATTGCTTGGAGGATGAAGGGGATATTTTACATTTTAAAAATGAACACTCTGGACAATGGTAAGCAATGTATACAGGTAAGCAAATAAAACTTTGTACATCAAAAAGTAGATGTCATTAGAGCAATTTCATACGCACACTAACGACAAAACCAGAAAACAAGAAAGCTGCAACAATAAAACTTTGAGCTTTAATTACTCGCAATTTCTGTTTTGTCACATAACACCTTCATCTCCCAAGCCCTTCAATTTACAAAATTTAGAAAAATCTAATGTCTCACGTGTGGGACATCCTTCGAACTGTAATTTGATGAGTAATTTTTTAAGTGATACGTGATTTTTTTTTTTTTTTTTCAAACTACTTTAAGATAGGATGCAATTTATAACTTCTTATTCAATGCGAAAAATCTAACAGTTTGTGTTATTGAAACGTATTTCCTACTTTTATGTGAGAGAACAGTATGATAAATTTAATATTTTAAGAAGAAATTACTATCTCACTTTTGAAAATCCATGGAACTTTTATTTGATAATTCACAAATAATAAAAAGATTTTTTTTCTTAAATTATTTTCAGCAAGGACACAATTTACTACTTCTTGTGAAATATGAAAGACATGTGATACTTTAAAGTACCAAAAGGTTAATAGAGTGATTTACAAATGTAAGAAGAAGCATTTTGAAAAACTCTTCATTGTTAAAAATAAAGAAATAAACTTGAAAAATCATATAAGGAGGAAAAGTTTCATAACTTTAAATGAGTTAATTTCAGAAACTCATTTGTGAAATAAAATATTAAAATAGTATGTACAAAATGAAAACACTATATGATCGATCGTTTTCTGATGTCTTTGACGAAAGGAAAAGGTACCGTTAATTTATTAATTGTTGTTAATTTATTAATCTGTTGGTGATTTTAAAATCTTGCTTTTTTACAATTCATATTGAAAGAAGAGAAATGGAAATTTCAGTCTTTTATTTTCTATTGTTTGAACATAGCAAAACGAAATGAAACATAAATTTACATAGCTTACTTAAATTTATATAGCTAGATCAGTATTTAAAAGAACTCAATATATACATACTTGAGACTTGTGAAAGTAATTAAAAATACATGTAAAGGAAGATAATTCAGATATGTAACGAACAATTTCAAATAAGTAATACAAGTATGGACAAATACTATAAAAGGAAACAAAATCTACCACGTTCATGCAAACAACAAGAATGAATAAGACAAATTCAAGCATTTTCTGAATCGAAAAAATGTCTCATTTCAATCATTCATAACAACTAGCTGCCAGGGCAGCTAGATTAGCTTCCTGCGGCATGCTGATGCATAACGTCCCCCCTCTCTAACTTTTACCTCATTCTGAAATTATATTATTTGATATAATTTAATGTTCATTCGATTTCAAGACATACCACGCACGTGGCCCGGCGTTGCACGGGCACTTCGTGCCCTGAAAGTAGTGAGAAAAAAATTTAAAGAAACTACTCTCCGCCAAGGCGGCTCGCTTACAGGCGCTTCACGCCTTTACTTTTTTCCTATATAAAAAAATCATTCGAATTATTGAGATGCTTCACGCCTTCAAGATGGTGAGGAAAGTTTCAGTAAGTTCAGGTCGCTCAAATAAAAAAAGCAGACATAGATACTCAGTTTTTAATATAAGTAGATGGCTCTTCAACAAATAAATGTTTCAAAATATTACCAGTAGCTAGCGATAAAAATTCTACGTAAGTGGTCCGCTTATGAGTTTCGTGTTTGATTTAGTTAAGCCTTCATTCAAAATTCTCATTATCTTTGTTATCACCGTTTCATAGCAACGACGGTTTGCAAGAATGGATTTCATATTTAATCATTTATTAGGCTTAATCGCTTTAAATTTGACTACTTATTAATTGATATCTTCGCTAATTAAAATCGTATAATTATATCAATTGAAACTAAAGAAGCTTGAAAAATTACCTATCTATCGGTACCTGGTTCGACTTTCAGTTCATTGGCGTTCAGGAGAAAGAAGCGTGACATAGAAAGATAGAAAGATAGTTAGAAAGAAATATAGTTAGAAAGAAAGATAGTGAGAAAGATACTCAGTTTTTAATATAAGTAGATTAATAATGTCATATACGTTTATTTCGTATCAAATGTAACAAAGGGAATTTCAAGGTTATAATTTATAAACAGAAATAGGATTTGATATTATGAGCAGAAAGTTTCCTTAAATAGTTTTAGGAAATTATACACGAATGTAATTATTTATGGCTTAAGACAGCTCCTTCAAACAAACAGCACACACATAAAAACGCAGCACCAAATATAAATAAATAAATATGTAAACATATTAAAACATAAATCAATCGAAATAAAACACACAAACTCAACAAACCTTTCTAAGTCCATAAAATTACCGTTCTGGCATTTAATATAGGTATTAATTCCTATAAATTTCAGTCAAATACTCATAAATAGAATCATATTTTTATATTAGAAATGAGTAAGGGAGTAGTTGCAACGCGAAATTATGTATGAATACCTTCATATACTACTTAAGATTTTTCTTTGAACCGCTTGCAGTTTACTGACTTAGCCCTCGTTATTTTATAAATTCAAATTACTCATTTGAGACCCTGTGTACGATATGAAAACAGTTCACAGCGTATTGACAATGTGACAGTTCTTGCAAGAAAGCCATGCTATCTTTTTTTCTGCAGTTAGTATACTTGATAGTTCAAAGTATACATTTACAGCAACGTTTTTTACAGCTAGAGATACATTTTTTGTAACACATTGGTAATATGCACGTTGTGACAACCGAGCCACACAGGGTCACATAGGCACCGATTCTGTCTTCGTCATCCACCCAGACAGGCTCTGGTGGCCCGATTGTAGTAGAGTTTGTTGTAGAATTTCCCTCATTTGAGGTAGTAGTAGAACTGGTGGAATATCCCTCATTTGTGGTGCCTTGTTTTGTTGTGGTTCTATTTTCTTCTGGTATCATGACGGATGATTCGATAGGAGAACTATCATCTGAAACCTTTGCTGATGCAGATGTCGTTGGATATTTATCAGTTTGAAAGGAAATTGGTGTTACTTCATGTGATCCATTGTTGAAATCTAGTGGACTGATTGTGATAGAGATAGAAGAATTTCCATCATTCGGGATAGTTTGTTTTGTTGTGGTGTTATTTTCTTCTAGTGGAATGGCGGTTGATTTGAGATGAGAATTATCGTCAGAAATCTTTGCTGATGTAACTGTCGTTGGATGTTTATCAGTTTGAAAGAAAAATTGTGTTACTTCATGGAATCCATTGTTGAAATCTAGTGGACTGATTGTGGTAGAGATAGAAGAATTTCGATCTTTTGGGATACCTTGTTTTGTTGTGGATTTATTTTCCTCTAGTGGCGTGGCGGCTAATTTGAGATGAGAAATATCGTCTGAAAGCTTTGTTGATGCAGTTGTAGTAGGTTTGTTTTCATTCTGAAATAAAAAGGATATTATTTCAAGTGATCCATTGTTAATATCCATTTCACGGATTGCAGTAGAGCTAGCAACCTTTCCATCATTTGAAATATTCTGTTTTATTGTGAATAGTGTTTCTTCTCGCGGCATGACGGTTGTTTTGAGATGAGAATTATCATCTGTAAGAATTGTTGATGCAGTTGCAGTTGGATTCTTTTCAGTTCGGAATGAATATGGTGTAGCTTCATCTAAAAGAAATTCAACTGCCTTCTCCGATAAGGCATCAAAATATTTACTTCGTTTCAAGCGAATCTTTTTAGATTTTAGACTGAGTTTATGGTCTGATGTCCAATTTTTCTTGAAGTCATCTGCTTTTTTCCCAGGTGAATAAGGTTTGAGAAAATTATTTCTTAGAGAAAGAGTTCTTAGTTTTTTGTTTTCAAGTAAAGAATTGGTGTTTAACATTTGCATAAGAGTCACGGTTTTCTTGTTTTTAGCTGATGTAATATGATTATGCAATATAGCAAAAATGGAATTTTTGTGCGAAATTCTACCATAATGATCTCGCAGAAGATTTGGCACTTGTCGTTGAAGGTAATTGTCATCTCTGGATATTCCTGGAGATTCTTTATGAGACAAACCAAACTTGTTTTCCTTTGGGCTTTTTCTGCTTTTAATAATATGGGGAAAATTAATTTCTCGTGATGAAAAAGAAGCTGTAATAAAAGAAACGCCTATTTTTAAAACATTTCTTATCAAATGTGTCTGATAATTTATTACAAACTGTTGAAATAAAGGTGATAAACGATATTGGAAAATTAACTCATTTTTGTTCGAAGGTGTTTGACTAAATAAAAAATTAATATCTCGCGCATCAGAAATCCATTATTTATTTTCTTTCTCTAAAAATACAATTTACGATATCCAGTACACTATGAAAACAAAAAACCTTGTGCTTAAGGAATTAATTGAAACTTATTTTATAGTTTTGCATTTTAAAAATGTCTTTTCCAAGCAAAAGTTTTAATAGCTTGAGAAGCTTACAAATGACTTTTCATATCATTTCATCATTTGCAAATTCATGAAAAGATGGAAATTTTATGACTTTATATAAGTTCATTTTAGAATTTTTTTGTGACGTAAAACATTGAAACATGTTCAAAAAGTTAATGGTGATGTTTTTATTGATGCCTAAAATATTACGACAGTAATGAAACTTTTCACTCTACTAATTGAAATGAGGCTAATTAAAAAGTCTCAAAAAATAAGTCGATAGTTAATATTTTTACTCGAAATGTTTTTCCATGATCAATATATTATTTAAAATCTTAAAGTGGAAAGAAAAATAGACAAACAATCAGACAAACTCATATAGACAGACACACTGCACATAGTTTTCTCATCTATAAAACTTCATTAAATATTTATCCAATTTCAAAAACATTTCTTAAACTCCCTGTTTACTATTTCATTCCATTAAATATTATTTTTTCAAGAAATTTAGCCTATAAAGCTGTAATTTTTGCCTATTTTTTAGGACATTACGTTACTTATTTGTATTTTAAGTAATTAAATCTAAATTCTCGCTCGACGGGAACCTTTTCTACATTACTTTTTCCTTTTTTCTTTAAACTTTTTTTGATTACTTAATCTCGATGAGGTTAGCAGGAAGCGGTTGAGTTCTATGGTGTCTGAAATATATTTTTTAGTGATGAAGAAACTTCAGGAAAAAATTATTAAAAAAAAAAAAAAAAAAAAAACATATCAGCTTTAAACACAGGTTTATTAACCCATTAATGCCTAGCGTCCCTTTTCAGGGACGGTCCAAAAAAAAGTGAATTTCCCAAAAAATGAACATTTCAACCAAATAATTGTGTTTAATTTGTACCTTGATATTGTTTCAATTCGTTATTAACAGATTGCTGCACATAACCATTGTAAAGTGTGTTCTGTAGCAGTTTTAATATGATGTTTATCAAAAATTACATCGTTCACAATCTCAAGAAAAAAAGATAAGTTTTCAAAGTTATTCCCAGCTTCCCAGGTTATGTTAATTGCTGATTTTATTTCTTCGTATAAAATGTCTTTTTAAATATTATATCGTAGGCAGAAAACAATTTTAGTAAAAAAAGTATGTACCCTCTGGGGTCTATCGTAACTTTTAAGGGACGATTTTTCTTTCCTTAATACAAAAATTATTTTTTACATAATATTTTTTTTATCTTTTTTCCTGTCCATTAAACACTGTTTGTAACCAGTATACAAAATATCTTTGGAAAAAAATGTCAGGTATTAATGGGTTAATTTTGGTCCTGGTTTCAATAAGGTGTTTTTTACAATGTCAATAGACTTCTGCTCTTGTATACTTTTCCTAATTCTGCGAAGATTAGATGATTTTCAACATCACGACACATACTAGCACACTCGGAATTTCCCTTCGCTGGAGGGAGGCTGGAGTGTTTAATCATAACAGTCCTTTCATAGATATAAACAGTTGCAGTAAATTAGACAATAAAGGTTCAAACCTAAGGGATGGCGTACCAAAGCCCTTTCGTCGCGCCCGGCAGGCCCGTCATTTAGGGGGGCAGCGGGGTCAATTGCCTCCCCTCCTGACTTTGAAAAATTAATGTATTTACATATAAGTGGACGTGGTTTTTGTTGTTTTCTGGTGAAATTGTGTTGTGTTTTTACTCTTTGCCCGCCCGCTGGAAAAACTTGAAATGACGGGCCTTGCGCCCGGGCTCCAGGAATGAGCTAGTATACATGTTGTAAGTCATAGATCCCAAACTGAAATGCGGTTTGCCTCAAACAAACTTAGTTTTAAAAAATTGAAGTTAAAAAAAATGAAAAATGCATTCAAAATGTAACTATATTTTTTTTCTAATTAATGACTTTTGAGGGTTTTTTTTTTCGCTCCAGAGCTTTGATTTAACATTTTTTAACTCCTAGCATATTTTAACTCCTAGCGGAAAGTTAAAAAAAAACTTCGAAGTGCTATTTTTTAACAAAATGAAGAACTGATTTTTGTTTTATTTCAGTCAATCAATTGTTTCATTCAAAATGTTCTTATATAATTAGTTTTTGGAAGTGGAGAAAAAAAACCCTGGAGCTGTATTTATTATCCCCCCCATCCCCCCCCCCCCCAAAAAAAAAAATCAGAAAAATATATACTTTTCCCAAAGAAATATTTAAATTTAAGTACTTTTTTTTCCTTTTTTCTAAATAAAAAGAAGAAAAATTCAAATAAAATAATTATGGAAAACCCAATATACCAGCTGCTTTACATTGTATAAAAGGTGCTGTTACTTTTTGCGTCCCATTTTCTCTTTTTACCTGTTTTATTCATTAATTTATTTTTACCAACAGATTCAAAACTATATTGGGAGGTCTTTTTTGATTATTATGTTTTTCTCGTTTTTTTTTCGAAAGTGTACGGTTAAATTCGACACAAAATCGCTGAATTTTAAGCGTCCCTACTAAAAGGGTCATTAAAGCTAAGAACTTACAGAAAAATAAAGACTAAAATGTTTATATGAATTCTGTTGCATATTCTTTTTACATGAGATATGCATGTTTTACTTATAGCAATCTTTTGAATCTTGAGAACGTATGTTTGAAATAATTTGTAACTTTAGCCAATTGGCAGAATATTGAGCTGGGGAAGGACAATAAATGCTGGTGATTTGGAGAGTAAACTAATTTTTTGTAATTATGAATACCTAATATTAGTGCTGGGGAACTATTTCATCTCCAACTACATCTTAGTACATTCGTATAAAGGAAAACATGAACAAGAGTCTACGGGATAGGAAAGTTTCCATTGTATTTTTCAACACGCAAATTTACACACCAATTAATTAAAGTTTAGAATCATAAAATTTAATAGAAAGTTAAAAATAAACTGCTGTTTTTACAGTATAATACTGGCAGTAGAGGTTCCAGTTTAAAACTGTAAAAGCACAGTAATTAAACTGTAAAACTAGCAATTTTACAGTTTATTACTGTAAAATTAGCAAGAACTGTATTATACTGTAAAATCGACACTATAATACTGGTAGCAGAGGTTCTAGTTTAAAGCTGTAAAATGCACTGTAATAAACTGTGCAACTAGCAATTTTACAGTCTACTACTGCAAAATTAGCAATTTTACAGTTTATTACAGTAAAATTACTGCAAAAATTAGCTGTAATATACTGTAAAAACAACATCTATTTTTTACAGTATGGAGTTTAAAGTGAAAAACAACAGAAAAAAACTTATGTTTTTAGGAAAAAAAACATTAGCTTTTTTCTCAAAACACTTGATTGAAAAATTCTTACCTTTATCATAATGTGAATCCTTACTGTAATCCTCTCCATTTGAATTTAACAACTGTAATACAACCAAAAAAGCTGAAATCCCCCATAAAAACATTTTCTTTTTTTGTGAACAAAGTATGACCAATTGCCCTGAAACAAAAACCAAAAAACAAAAGTAATTAGACCATTAGTAGTATGCATTATACATTTGATCATATAGTATATACATTGGCGAAAAAAAAATCCCAACACCAAGAAAGACTCGCATTAGAAAAACGAAATTTCCTACGCGTGTTTATAGAGCCGAAAGATGACATGGCTTGAAATTTCCTGCTCCGCGCATGAGTGTGGTGTAACTGGCGTCACTCAGAACATGTAAATTAGGTTTGTTTTAAAAGTGTGTTGTAAAGCTCGTGAGTATTATTTTTCTGTGAAATTTGACTCATTGAGTTCCTGTTAGTCAAGAATGCCTTTAAGAAGACGAAGAAGCTTTTAACAACAGCTCACCGAATTTAAAAAAAGCGGATTTTCATTTCGCGATATTGCAGAAAGACTTGGCTGGAATGTATCCACTGTGCATGATTGTTGGGAGTACTGGTCAAGGGATGGTACTGCCTCAAAAATATCGGGCTCTCGGCGGCCACGTGGCACGACTAACAAGGGGACCTTACAGGTTGTCACGCACCGATTTTGATGAGTTTTGTATATTATGCAGAGGGACCCACCCTAAGTATTTTAGCAAAAGGATATTCCCCAATGCGCTTTAGTTTTTGAGATATAACGATCCAAGGTTCAGCTCGCAGTTGTTATAGAGGTACGGTTGAGCATTAGTTACAAGAGCGACCGTAGCCCAGTGAGCAAGGTCCCCCACTCCGACCGCTGGAGGTCTGAGGATCGAGTCCCGTGACGTATTTTTTTTTTTCTTTAAAATCGAAATAAATTCGATAGTTAATGGAAAATCGTTTAATTATTCATTTTTATTTTATTTATTTATTCATTTAAAAAGCAAATCTATTTTTTCAATTTTTAATAATGGTTATTCACTTGACTCGATCCCCAGACCTCCAGCGGTCGGAGTAGGGGGACCTTGCTCATTGGGCTACTGCCGCTGTTGTGACCACTGCTCAACCGAACCTCTATAACAACTTCGAGCTGAACTTTTGAAAAGTTTTTTTTAACGAATTTAAAATTAATTTCGCATAACCTCTAATCTTACATTTATTAAAAAATGTGTGGGGGGAAATGGGGTACGGTGAAATAATTGCTACAGCTTACCTTTTTTTAAATAAAAAAATTGAAAATTTATTTTGAAAATTAGCGTACACAAAACAAGAACAATGTATGTTTTGTAATAAAATTTTGATTAAAGCGCTATTTTTTTATTTTTGCCAACAAAGTTGTACCTTCAAAACAAAAAGTAGAAACTTTTTTTTTTCATGGGCTAAAGTAAAAAATAAAATTTTCTTCTAAAAAAAATATTTACTATTTGATTGTTAATAATATTTTTGCCTAAATGAATTTGTAGATAAAGGAATGAAAAAAATAAATGAATAATTAATGAAACAATAAATAATTAGAAATCGATTAATTTATTAATATACAAGAAAAATTGAATGAGTGATTATAATAGTAAATGACAAGAAAATACATGAATGAATGGATAAATAAGAGAAGTTCTCAATGAGGAAATGTAATAATTAATAAATGAATACGTAAGGGATTTTAATGCATGACTGAATAACTAAACGAAATTGCTATTTCACTTTGCACCGCATGCACTCGACTAACTACATATATTACTACGTACTAACTGTATCTTTAACGTAAAAATAAGATCAATATTACAGACTTAAATACTGCACTGCATATTAGTAAGTATTAAATTATAACAAAAATAATTTTTGACTTAAAACAAAATCTTACAATATGAATATCCATTTTTAACGACTGCTAGTGCTGGTATTATCATATGCTTTGAAATTCAGAGATAATTTTTTCTTGGCTGACTTAGACTGTATATGTGACCACAAAGTAAAAATACAGTCGAACCTGTTTATCTCGAACCTGCTTTGCTCGAAAACCTCTCTATGTCGAAATTTTTCAATTTCCCTGCTTTTACAGCATAAATTTAATTTTTTTCTCATGTTTATCTCGAATGATTTTTGCCGAAAACCTCTATATCTCGAATTTTGACGACTCTTATTTTCGAATTTCATCTCCAGCCACCTTTATCAATGGCATAACTTGGAGAAAAAAATCATCTTCTGCACAATCCTTCAAAGACTATGTTCGTACCTAAAGGTTATGCATTAACTTGCTACCGATATAGTCATCACAATTAGTAAAACGTGGACTCACAGCAAGTCGTACAGTAAAATATTCAACAATATTAATGGAAAACAATGTACTATTTGACTTCATTTTTGTAAATTTTATCACAACCTCTGTATCTCGAAACCTCCGAATCTCGCATTTTCCTTCTGTCCCGTGAAATCACATAGGTGGCGCTAAGCACAGAGTAAAGTTTTCACCGTTTCACTCGGCCCCGCTAAGTCATTTTGTTCCACATTCCCCTACATACAAGATGTCATTTCTGAAAATTTCATGAAAAACTATGATGTCCAGGTTGAGATTAAAAAGAAAAAAATTGAGCAATCAACGAATTTCTTATTAAACTCCTTTCACCGCAGTTGACTTTTTCTGATTTTGAACTTGCGACCACCATCTTCCAAACATCCCTCCAGGTGCAGGACCACTACTCTGCTCCGTTGCCTCCGCTCCTCCTGGGCGGTAGCGTTCAAGCACACACACATACACACCCAAGTAGCACACTTCGTTTTTTAAAGGTTGTAAAATGGTTATTAACGTTGTAACAACTGCTTAAAAACGCTTAAAGGTTATTTGTGCTACCTGGGCACACACGCTTACATCTACATACACACACACGCTTACATCTACACACACACACACACATCCCTGGACACACACCTCCACGTCATCACACACACGCCTACCAATGTTAGAAATAAGAATTCCAACATGAACAACTTATATAGGTGCCATTATTATACACAATCAAATAACTTTTGCATATCAGCATAAGAAGGGTATTTATTAAATACAAATGCTACACATTATTGAAAGCCTATTTAAATGGATCGGCAAAACATACAGAAAGCATTGGTTTTTCAAAGAGAAAATTGATTTTTCAAGTTAATCGCACACTAAAAAATGCATGTTGTTTTTACAGTATAATCCAGCTAATTTTATGGTAATAAACTGTAAAATTGCTAATTTAACAGTTTATAAACTGGAAAAATCGCTAGTTTTACAGTTTATTACTTGTGTATTTTACAGTTTTAAATTGGAACCTCGACTGCCAGTATCATACTGTGAAAACATCAGTTCATTTTTTGCAGTGCAGCTCAGAAAAGAATAATTTTAGTGTGATCAAAATTTTAGGCATCAAATTTAGCACCTAGGGTTGGAAAACCAGAAGTCAAATCTCAATTTTGGGGGCAAGATGCAATTAACGACGCCTACAAACAAACGCGCACGCACACACACCACGCACAAACACACGTCCCCCACCCCCTCCGACACACACACACACACCTATCTCAATTCGTGCTTGTAAAAATCATAATTTAAATTCAAGATCTCAAAACTAAAATTATTATTATCGTTACTTTTTGGTTGGTTTGACATGGAATGACCCATGTACGTTCTGTTCAGTGTCTAGTTTGACTGGTCCATTTTTGTTTCCAATTGGCTGTGCGTTTGAAAGTCCACACGCACTAATGTCCCTTCTTATGCATAAATAAACACAATTAAAAAAATTTAATTCTTTTTTAACAAAATCATTAATTTGGTACACAACAAATTAAGAAACAAAAACAATACCTGTATTTCTTTCTCTTCCTCAAACTCAAATGCGAGTTGCGTGAGCCCATTGTCATTAAATTTCCCCTTTAAATGATTGAGAGATTCTATTTGCAATGCTTGTTACTCGTCTTCTTCGCTGTCAAAAAAGATAAGACAACGACTCGGTAAAAGCAAAAAAGTGTTCTTTTGATAATTTTTCTCTATCACGATCGTGAAAGATTTTAATAACCAGATACATGTTCCGATAAGTTTCATGAGTATATGATTCTTTAATCAGAGAACACAAAAATAAACTCAATAATAAATACAAGGACAGAAATTCTTGGAAAAATATTGGTGTGACATCATCTCTGTAAGAAGCATTTAATCTTGCTGCAAATTAGTGGGAAATTTGCAATATCTTTGAGCTATAGCGTCACTCATAGACAAGAGAATGAATGAAATTTACACAAAGAAAAAAATAAACTTGTTTTTACAGTACAATACTGAAAGCAGAGGTTTGACTGTAATAAACTGTAAAATTAGAAATTTTACAGTTTATTACTGTAAAATTAGCTGTATTATACAATAAAAACAACATCTATTTTTTATAGTGTAGTGCGTTGAGTTTTTTAATCAATAACATCTAGCTGTATTATACTGTAAAGCTGTATTATACTGTTAGCTGTATTACACTGTAAAATTAGCTGTATTATACTGTAAAGCTGTATTATACTATTAGCTTTATTATACTGTAAAATTAGCTGTATTATACTGTAAAAACAACGTCTATTTTTTATAGTGTAGTGCGTTGCGTTTTTTAATTAATAACAATTAGCTGTATTATACTGTAAAAACAACGTCTATTTTTTATAGTGTAGTGCGTTGCGTTTTTTAATCAATAACAATGAGCTGTATTATACTGAAAAGCTGTATTATACTGTTAGCTTTATTACACTGAAATATTAGCTGTATTATACTGTAAAGCTGTATTATACTGTTAGCTGTATTACACTGTAAAATTAGCTGTATTATACTGTTAGCTGTATTACACTGTAAAATTAGCTGTATTATACTGTTAGCTGTATTACACTGTAAAATTAGCTGTATTATACTGTAAAAACAACATCTATTTTTTATAGTGTAGTGCGTTGCGTTTTTTAATTAATAACAATTAGCTGTATTATACTGTAAAGCTGTATTATACTGTAAAATTATCTGCATTATACTGTAAAAACAACATCTATTTTTTACAGTTGCGTTTTTTTAAGTTTTATGATCCGCAGTTTTGAAATACAAGTAATTTAATAACATTGGTTCTGAAGCATATTTTGAAAGAGTAAATTTTAAGTATGCAAACTTTACTAATTAATTTTAACTCTGCAGAATATATTCTTGAGAGAGAGTATGTTGCTACTTATCTCATTATTAATACGCTTTTATTAGTTTCACTTGTGGATTTGTTTGTTTATATGTATGTAACTCTGAATATAAGATAAAATTCACGTTCTTTACAAATATAAAAGTAACATATTTAATACCAGTATTAATACTAAAGGCTAAACTATATTACATTTTGATGTACGAGTGTTGTAAGTGTTTCAGTTATTTGTATGTAACTCTGAATAAAAAATAAAATTCGCGCTCTTTGCGAATATAAAAGTAATAATTTTTTTACTATTATTAATACTCGATACTAAACTATATTATATAAACTATATTACTTATATAATATGTTGATGTATTTATTATGAGAGAATCTAAAAGCGTATTTTTTAATTTTTTAAACTAATTTAAGAAATTTTCTCAACAGGTGCTTTCTTCTTCCCTGTATTTCTTTCTCATAAGCATCACGTGTTACGTTTATGTAGATGTGTAACTTAAAGCAAAGAAGTCACGAAGTGTACCAAAGAAATATTCGTTTGGGTTTGAAAATTCTTGAATGTTTTGATTCTTACTATAAAATGAAAAATGTCCATTCTTACATCATGCTACATCTAAAGAATGTATAATCGCGTGTGTTTTTTAGAGAATTTACCATCTGCTAAAACACACGCTTCGAAGTTTCGGTACACACATTTCTACAAAAGCAAAAATTATACTTCAGAGTTTTTCAAACTTTATCGAAAAGAAAGTGCTTCATCATTTTATAATTTACAGAAAGGATATTTTAACGATTTTATTAACAAATATCTAGACAGAAACATCCGAATGAAACTATAATGATTGTTGAAACAGTGTCTTTTAAGTGGAAAGAACTTTTTAATAAAACAAACTGACTAATAACATCTTATAAAAAATTAATGATAACTACTTCAAATAAAATGCACAATCCTGTGTTTCCTTTTTCTCTAAGGTCTTTGACAAGATTTTGACCCAGAGATAGTTCCTATGCACTAACAAGCGTATTTTTCATGCTCTGAAATTCGAAAATATGTGTGAAAAATAACTTATTGAAGCACAATTTCTATATAAATATTTTAGTTAAAATTAAGCATTATGAAAAAAAAAGGGTGTGCATGACAAGCAAAGAATGTTACATTTTAATATGTTTATTCAAAATGTTAAGCATTCCTAAGGTTAAAACATGTAAGAATTCAAGAATATGCAAATTAAGTACACATCTTTTAATTTTGTGGAATTGATCACTATTATATGGGCGATTCTCTGCAAATTCGTAATTGTCCTTACAGAATCTGTCCGAGCATGCTTTTTGAAATTTTCGCATAATTATAATGCTTTTGCTCAGGAAATGAATGTATTACTTTGGTTCAAAAGAGGGCCGATTGAAGTTTGTGTTTTTCTGATAAACCATGGCAGGGGGCAAGTTCACTGCCGAGTATTACTAGACATTGGACTGTGTATTTTTACTTAGTTGCGTAATATTTTCAAAATTATTAGAACATAATTTGTAATGAAACTACTGTCCGTCCGTGAAAACTGCGTTTGGCATTCGTGAACAGTTCCACTTAAAAAAAGGGTAGATGGGTTGTGGGTGATAACTTTCCGAAGTTTTCAATTTAAAACTCGCATTTGCTATATCCTTTTGATATATTCTACTAAACTATGTATTTGTAATTAGCATCTTTCCACGTTGGTTCATACGGCTCAAAATGCTTTTTATTATTCGTCCACTTATTGTTATCTTACCTAACACCCATATTTTTGTAAGATCAGAGAAGACCTGACGCATGCGAAAATGCGTGGAAGGTTTTACCTAAGAAGATCAGATAGTACCCATACATGTAGACACAAATCATGGACATAATAAATAATATGTCTCATAATTAAAATAATTAACATTAATAAAACCTCTTACCAGAGGGCTGTTTTCGCAACGACCATGATGCATACTTTCATCACAAATGTGACTCTAAAACTAAAAAAGTAGCGTTTTGACATCGTTCTCAGCAATTTTGGCAAAATCACACTGCTTACGTTAAACTTCATGCCAAAGGCATTTGCAACTGCAATAGATTTTTTTCTGTTGCTGAAAACGAGAATAACGACTCTTTGGTAATTTCGCGCACTCAGGGGCACTCCGACTGAAGCTCATGGGAGATCTCTGTGATCTCCCAAAACTGTCTTTATTCGTCAATTTTTGTCTGACGATTCGGAAAGTTTGGGGACACAATTGCAAGTTTGAAATGCTTGAATATATCTGTTCAGTATATGTACTTATGTGTGCATACTTTTTTTTTTATCATTTGATGAAAATGTGGAACTTACTTGAAAAATTGGCTGTCCGCCCTCCCAAAACCTTATGTCCGGAAAGGCCTCACAGTGGTTCAAGAGGTGAAACATAGCCTTTTTAAATTTTGAACACAGGAAGTATTACATGTCGCAACTAATTGTCCCTTGAGATGTAGTAACATACTCCTTAAGAGTTATTTGAAATAAACATCTCGTATTGAGAAAAATAAGCCAAGATTGTTTTGTGTGTGTGTGTGAAGAATCATGTTTTTACTGTTTTCGGATGTGCCCCTTATACTTCAGTTTTAATTCATAGGGTCAATAATGGGAACGTAAATTTAATGAAAGTCATTTCTGATTGGTTTTTAACCCCTATAGGGTACATATTACCAATCCCTCCTAAATACTAAATACCTGCAACTTTCTGGCTTTTAGCACAGAGCAAAGTTTCGTCCTTGGTTTACGATACACTGCCATCTACCGGAGTTCTTCGAGAAAGAGAAATTAACGATTAGTTCATTTCTAAATTTAAATTTTAAAATCAACCAATCCAAAAATTTAATTCGAATATTGTTTGGATACATCGCCAATAGCTGCAAAATGCCCTTGGTTCACAAAGCATTGCCATCTACCAGAGTTAGATGGCGATTATTAAATAAATAAAAAATTAACGATTGGTTCATTTCTGAATTTAAATTTAAAAATTATCCAATCAAAAAATAACAACGGCATTATCGGGTTGCCGAAAGGTGGCGTTTAAAGTAGGACCCATCTCGACGGTAGCGAAGCAAATGTACTAGGCATTTAGTATTTAGGAGGCCCTGCATACTACACAGTAAAGTAAAAATTGAAACAATCTAAGATTTAAAAAAATTCCTTGAGAAAAAATATATTCTGAAAAATATTGATAAATAAACTTTTATCGGCGGCCTCCGGTGAGTTGAAAGTCATATAGAAAAATAGTTTAATCCTTCATGCACTGCAAAAAAAGAACTGTTGTTTTCACAGTATAAAACTAGCAGCCGGGTTCCAATTTAAAACTAAAATGCACATTAATAAACTAAAACTATCAGTTATACAGTTTCTTACTGTAATGTTAGCAATTTTACAGTTTATTGCCGTAAAATGTAGCTGTATTATACTGTAAAAATAACAGTACAATACTGGCAGCAGAAATTCCAGTTTAAAACTAAAATACACGGTAATAAACTGTAAAATTAGCAATTTTACAGTTTATTACTGTAAAATTAGTAGTTTGACAGTTTAGTACAGTAAAATGAGCAATTTGAGTTTATTACTATAAAATTAGCTGTATTATACTGTAAAAACATCATTCATTTTTTACAGTGTGTAAATAAATTAAAACAGTTTTGTTGCGACCACGGTGTGCACACTGTTTCGCCTAAAGCTGATAACGCGAGCTACTTTGACGAGTTGGTCACGCCCATGTGTCACGCCCTATGGGGAGAGATAACGTCAATCAAAAGAGGGGGCCAGTTCCGGATTCGAAGAAGGGTTTCGCAGGGATTTTTTTTCGTCCCTACCAACCCCCGTTTCACATAAAACTCGTTGGTGGTTATTCTTTAGCCATTTTTTTTACTCGCGTTTTATCTACTTCATCGATATTAATTTCTCACCAGAATGAGCTCAGTTACATGTAATCGACCCGGTGAGGGAAACTATTAATTTATCAAGATCACAAATGCCGAATTACCGTCGATGATGAAACTATAAAAAGTGCAACATTAATGAGCGGTATAAACAATCCTTTTCTCCGACAATGCATCCGAATACTTATAACATGCTTTTTTTCCCCAAGATTAATCCCATCGGTTATTTCGATGTAACATTTTGAGCTTTAAGTGACACTAAAAATACAAAATAAATACGGTTTTTTTAAATGAATTTCATTAATTAAAGTTTTTTTGTTAGTTTTGTACTGTTACTACAAGAAAAGAAGACATTTCTAATGTTTTTTATTGTAACTAAGTAATGCAAACCTTTATATGCAATATGAAAAGCATGTTCTACAGTAGGGGAGCACAACCTTTTTCGGTAAAGGGCCACACACGTAACAGTAGCATTATTGGTGGGCCGCATGCGATGCAAGCCCATCATTTGGAAGGGTAATTGCCCCTTCCCCTCAGGCTTTGAGATATTGTCACTTTTTTTTAAAAATATTTTATTGTATTATTTGCATTGAGTCCTGCTTCTTTCTCCTGAACGCCAATGAACTGTCTAACCAGGTATAGATAGATTCATAATTTTTCCGGCTTATTATTTTTAATTGACGTAAGGTTTGATGAAGGGATTCTGAAGAAATAGAGAAAAATCTTCAAATTTTGCTCAAATCTAAAACGATTTGTCCTACATGATTAAGTAAGGAATCCATACAAAACGTGGTTGATATGAAACAGTAATAATAATGATAATGAGAAGTTTGAATGAAGGCTTAACTGAATTAAGCGTGAAACTCATTAGCAGGCACACGTACGTAGTATTAATTTTTAATCGCGGAGCAACTTCTTATAGTTGTTTGCAATATAAATTTATTTGAAAAGCATGGAGAACAAAAAATGAGAAATCCTTTGCATTATAATGGATATGAGCTGTTACTTCAAAAACCTTTAGTAGGGCATGGCTGTCCTCGGCGGTTTCACCGCGTTAATAAGACAACAATCTATTAAAAAAACTATTTTAATTACATCACGCTATGATATGTATATGATAAATGTATAGTAAAAAACTACAACTGTGAAACGCAAAAATAAAAGAGCTTTTAGAAAAAAATTAGTAAGAAGGCCAGTCGTATAAAATATTTAAGTTTTGTTAATTTTTTGTTCAGAGGTAGGCCGTGCAATGCCTGGCCAAGCAGCTAGTATCTAATTGAAATATTGAATCTTTTCACTTAAATGATAGTTTTGGGAGAAAAATAATAATTTTATTAAATCACTCAACTGTAAAATATTGAATGCTACATGATTCAAAGTAAAAAGCTATATCTTTTGCAGTGAAAATATTTTGAGCTTCTAGATGTTAAGCAGCCTTTCTTATTGCGGCTGCTTTAGCTATGAGAGGCAGAAGAATATGTATGTTTTGGAAAAAGGGTTAAATGTTTGCAATATTTTTGCAATGTTGTGCTTTACAATGTTGAACTTCATCATTTACTTTCATGCATGAAAGTACACAATTTTCCAACAATAGTACTTTCATAAATTGTAATACAAAAAGCATTATTATCAAAACCCAATGATTGCAAAACTCAACAAAAATGCTAATCCAGATGATGAAAAACACTATCGATATATAAAAAAAGATTTCCTATTGAAAGACATTTTTAAAAGCAAATACTTATGGCTTATGGTGTACATGACAATAATGCCTATTAACACGAAATGATTTTTATTTTAAAAATGCTTTTAAAAGAAAGATCAGAACAAACTCAAACATTCGGCAGCAAAACTAAAAGAAATTTAAACATTTTCTTCAGCAATACAAAATAATTATGCAATTAGAGCAAAATAAGGTTCAAAAGATAATCTTGACAAAACTAAAAGCAACAAGCTAAATAGTGCAAAGACAAAAGTTTTATCTCCTTATCTAGATATTATATAAATATCAAACAAAATGACGAATTAAACAGAAAGTTAGTCATAGTAACCAGACATTATATGTAACCATTATACAACTAAAAATTCAGTGAAATGCCATGAAATTGAAAATTAGCGAGTTGATAGCTAAGACTGTTTGTTAAACCAAGGTTTGATAGATTGGGCTAATTGGTTGTCTTGTATAATATTCTCAATATGCTTGCATTTTTCCATTAATAATCGTTACATCATGGAGTTCAATTTGTGGAACTTCGAAAGCAACAAAAATCAGTAAACTTGTTTTGCATATATCAGATCTCAGCAAGTCATATTAGCTCCAACTTATACAGAGAGCTTTCAGCAACAAAAACTCTAAATGAATATTAATTTTACGTCTTTTAGATCGGGAGATATATCCATTCTCCACTGTGTGACGGTAAGTTTCAACAATTAAAAATAGTGGTTAAAAGGTTCGTATTTATTTTTCAAAAATTCGGTTTGTATTCTTGCTCAAAATGATTTGATTTGTGCGCTACTCTGAAAATAATAACGAAATTCGTAACCTGTAAGTCGATGCTAAAAGATTGCTGAAAAATAACAGATAAGCCCTAAAATTACGCCTTACACGTGCACAAAACATTCAACATATAAAAGCCAAATGAGCAGTATTTTTAACATTTCATATGGAAACATAAGCCTTGAGAAATGAAATATTAAAAAAAAAGTTGTGTGTTGTTCAAAATGGCACTTTTTTTTTCGTGTCGTGGCCGTATCAGGCTGATAAGGCCACGACACTGACTCCGACACCGACGCTGACACCGACGACAACGACGCTGACTCCTGATAGGCCCTGCATATCAGGAAATCTATCAAATGCATAAACAGAAAATGAATTATAAAAAATGCATTGAAACTTTTAGGATGATACATAAAATACATTTTCTTTATAAAGTGGGAACTCTACTCAGAAATAAAGTTTTGGTGCTAAGGGAAAAAAAATAAAAAAATACTTCAACACACGGTGCTGTGCTGAGAACTATTTACGTTAGGCCTCACAATTTAGCAAACACGTTTTCCTAGCAGGAGTTAGAAGGAAAAAATCCCTCCAAGAATCCCTATCGCAGAAGTTTCCCCTTTCACACAATTTTTTTCCCCTACGTCGACTGAGAGCCATCACCTGCCAACCCACCTTCTCCTCCCCTATTGTGTTTTCCTACCCCACGACCCTCCTGCGGTTCTTCGCGACAGGTAAGAGATAAGACTTTTAGGCGAGATGATGAATAAACCGCGACCACCTGTGACTGTTGTCGTAGTAGATGTTTTTGTTTCAGTTTCGCTTTTTCAAACACCGATATAGTAGGCTAAAAAAACTAGAAAGTAACCCGAGACGGTGGGACGGGTGCAAATTGCCTTTTTATCAAAGCTATTGGCCATTAAACTTCACGTATTCCAAAATATATCTGCACCTCAAAGACAGACTAACGTATGTCGCAACAACATACAACAATTATTAGGTTTATAATATATAACAATTATTAGGTTTGCTGAATCAGTGCCGGTCCACTATATATTGGCTTGAAAAATGAAAAGCTCAAAGTCC
This sequence comes from Uloborus plumipes, assembly GCA_038373865.1. Taxonomy (NCBI): domain Eukaryota; kingdom Metazoa; phylum Arthropoda; class Arachnida; order Araneae; family Uloboridae; genus Uloborus; species Uloborus plumipes. The sequence continues at coordinate 70,752 of JAXGGA010005894.1, forward strand.
TGATATCTGTTTTCAAATTATTTTTTAAAAACTTTTCTAGAGCATTTTTATATGGTGTGGATAATTTAAGATTTTGTTTGGAAAATCTTCTTTTACTTTTTCTTTCCCATTCTAAGAAAAAAATTTTTTTTTTTTTCATTTTTTTAACACAAGAAAAAACTAAATGCACACACGGGCCGAAGATTGTGTATGTTGATGTTTATAATAAATTAACTAATATCAAATAGTAATTCACAGAATAATTTAGCAAGAAATTAGCTGCTGTCTACATTATATCTTAATACTGTTATGGACATCTAAATATTCTTGTTAAAGTTTTAAATTTTTAAGTCATGTACGAGCATTCTTCCTTACATATCATTCAGTAATCTTATTTAAAATAAAATATTCGATATGCGTAATTTTGAAACTTTATATCAATAAAATAAAATTAAAAAATAATTAAATTACAAATAAGCTTTTTCCTTTAAATGAAATCGAGACTTAATATGTTTCATCAAATGGATGTGCAAAGAAAGGGCACTCTTCTCATATTTTACTTGATAAAAAATAAATAAAAGTTCAGCTTTTAAGTCTACTTTTGTTAATTGTCTGGATGTTTTATACTCTTAGACTATTGTTAATAATCTTGATCAAATGGGTTAAATTTTGTCAACGGATTGATAAACTTAACAAAAACTGAAATTATATGCCTATAACTAAGAATTAATAAATTATTTTATTAAATAAATCGCCGAAGCTTCGACTTGGTCGAAGCTTCGCTCCATTTCTGATTAAATACATTTTTATTTAAGTTTTCACTGCCTAAATGTTTACAGCATTTTTCAGATTGTATATCAGGTCTCAAAAATATTAAATGCTTAAGTAGAAAATCAATTAAAAGTATTAATGTGACGAAACTATCATCTCGATGATTACAGAATTTTTCAGATTGCATATCAGGAAATCTATCAAATGCATAAACAGAAAATGAATTATAAAAAATGCATTGAAACTTTTAGGATGATACATAAAATACATTTTCTTTATAAAGTAGGAACTCTACTCAGAAATAAAGTTTTGGTGCTAAGGGAAAAAAAATAAAAAAATACTTCAACACACGGTGCTGTGCTGAGAACTATTTACGTTAGGCCTCACAATTTAGCAAACACGTTTTCCTAGCAGGAGTTAGAAGGACAAAATCCCTCCAAGAATCCCTATCGCAGAAGTTTCCCCTTTCACACAATTTTTTTCCCCTACGTCGACTGAGAGCCATCACCTGCCAACCCACCTTCTCCTCCCCTATTGTGTTTTCCTACCCCACGGCCCTCCTGCGGTTCTTCGCGACAGGTAAGAGATAAGACTTTTAGGCGAGATGATGAATAAACCGCGACCACCTGTGACTGTTGTCGTAGTAGATGTTTTTGTTTCAGTTTCGCTTTTTCAAACACCGATATAGTAGGCTAAAAAAACTAGAAAGTAACCCGAGACGGTGGGATGGGTGCAAATTGCCTTTTTATCAAAGCTATTGGCCATTAAACTTCACGTATTCCAAAATATATCTGCACCTCAAAGACAGACTAACGTATGTCGCAACAACATACAACAATTATTAGGTTTATAATATATAACAATTATTAGGTTTGCTGAATCAGTGCCGGTCCACTATATATTGGCTTGAAAAATGAAAAGCTCAAAGTCCTGATATCTGTTTTCAAATTATTTTTTAAAAACTTTTCTAGAGCATTTTTATATGGTGTGGATAATTTAAGATTTTGTTTGGAAAATCTTCTTTTACTTTTTCTTTCCCATTCTAAGAAAAAAAATTTTTTTTTTTTTCATTTTTTTAACACAAGAAAAAACTAAATGCACTCACGGGCCGAAGATTGTGTATGTTGATGTTTATAATAAATTAACTAATATCAAATAGTAATTCACAGAATAATTTAACAAGAAATTAGCTGCTGTCTACATTATATCTTTATACTGTTATGGACATCTAAATATTCTTGTTAAAGTTTTAAATTTTTAGAGTCATGTACGAGCATTCTTCCTTACATATCATTCAGTAATCTTATTTAAAATAAAATATTCGATATGCGTAATTTTGAAACTTTATATCAATAAAATAAAATAAAAAATAATTAAATTACAAATAAGCTTTTTCCTTTAAATGAAATCGAGACTTAATATGTTTCATCAAATGGATGTGCAAAGAAAGGGCACTCTTCTCATATTTTACTTGATAAAAAATAAATAAAAGTTCAGCTTTTAAGTCTACTTTTGTTAATTGTCTGGATGTTTTATACTCTTAGACTATTGTTAATAATCTTGATCAAATGGGTTAAATTTTGTCAACGGATTGATAAACTTAACAAAAACTGAAATTATATGCCTATAACTAAGAATTAATAAATTATTTTATTAAATAAATCGCCGAAGCTTCGACTTGGTCGAAGCTTCGCTCCATTTCTGATTAAATACATTTTTATTTAAGTTTTCACTGCCTAAATGTTTACAGCATTTTTCAGATTGTATATCAGGTCTCAAAAATATTAAATGCTTAAGTAGAAAATCAATTAAAAGTATTAATGTGACGAAACTATCATCTCGATGATTACAGCATTTTTCAGATTGCATATCAGGAAATCTATCAAATGCATAAACAGAAAATGAATTATAAAAAATGCATTGAAACTTTTAGGATGATACATAAAATACATTTTCTTTATAAAGTAGGAACTGTACTCAGAAATAAAGTTTTGGTGCTAAGGGGAAAAAAAATAAAAAAATACTTCAACACACGGTGCTGTGCTGAGAACTATTTACGTTAGGCCTCACAATTTAGCAAACACGTTTTCCTAGCAGGAGTTAGAAGGAAAAAATCCCTCCAAGAATCCCTATAGCAGAAGTTTCCCCTTTCACACAATTTTTTCCCCTACGTCTACTGAGAGCCATCACCTGCCAACCCACCTTCTCCTCCCCTATTGTGTTTTCCTACCCCACGGCCCTCCTGCGGTTCTTCGCGACTGGTAAGAGATAAGACTTTTAGGCGAGATGATGAATAAACCGCGACCACCTGTGACTGTTGTCGTAGTAGATGTTTTTGCTTCAGTTTCGCTTTTTCAAACACCGATATAGTAAGCTAAAAAAACTAGAAAGTAACCCGAGACGGTGGGACGGGTGCAAATTGCCTTTTTATCAAAGCTATTGGCCATTAAACTTCACGCATTCCAAAATATATCTGCACCTCAAAGACAGACTAACGTATGTCGCATTTTCACTACTTTGCGGAACAGCTATTCAGTCAAGAGGTTTGTTCCGCTTTTTAACCGTTTGGTACCACTGTGTACCCCTACCTCCATTATCTCATAAGGCCAGCTTGGTTTCATAAAAATACGGATACAGGACTTAAATAATTAACAAGTACCCCTTCAAATATCCAAAACTGT